>PVKS010014673.1:0-47805 GCA_004027875.1 Aplodontia rufa
TGTGTTACACAGGTACCACCTGAGTTACATCCACCCAAACCAACCTGTGTTACACAGGTACCACTCTGAGTTACATCCACCCTAACTGACGTGTGTTACACAGGTACCACCTGAGTTACATCCACCCAAACCAACATGTGTTACACAGGTACCACCTGAGTTACATCCACTCAAACCAACATGTGTTACACAGGTACCACTTGAGTTACATCCACCCAAACCAACCTGTGTTACACAGGTACCACCTGAGTTACAATGCTGCACTAATTTTAACATGAATCACAGTGTGACCTGAGGTGTCACATGGTTGTACAGAGGCTCCTGGGCCGTAGGCTACACTGATATTACCACTATCACAGTTACACTGAAATTAGTGTCCCATTTTCACTCTGAGATTAGAATGTTAAATTGTCGCACTGAGAATAACAGCATCGTATGGTTACGCCGGGGTAAACGTGTCACACTGTTTCACTGAGATTAAGATGTGCTACACCGATATCCCTTCCATCCTACGCTGAGATCAATAGATGCTGCTTCCCGATTTCACCGTCTGGAGGGGTTTTAAGGAAGCGTCTTCGGCTGGGTATAGCTCACCGGTGGGGCGCTTGCTAGCAAACACAAGAAAAGACAGTGTCCTCAAATGAGCCACCAAAATTTCAGTGTTGGGAAGCATGTCCCAGCACAAAGCCATCGAGAGGCATTATTTTACACTAAGATGCTGATATCCAGCACCCTGCTGAGGGAGGGGGCAGTCTGTTTCGATTTCACTGAAGTCTCTGGATGGACCAGGAAGCCCAGCCAAGGTGCAGCTGCAAACATTCTGTGTGATTTGGACGCAGTCTTTAAAGATGGTTTAGAAAGACCCCGAGGTACAGCTTTGGAAGAGAGGAAAGAGGAACAGCTGTCCTCACCCTGGGGGAAGGCAGCTTCGACCTGACCTGCGAGGCTCCTTCCTTCCTCCTTCCTCGCCTTAAGCCTCTTTAAAGTGCAGCCTGTCAAAAGGGATTAGAGGGAATCGTATTTCCACTCAACATGAAAGTCACCAGTGAAGACATTAACTTAGGACCATAGTGGCTTCTGGAGGTGACTGATGTCAGCTGGGGACATGCTGTCAGGCCTGTGTGCTGCAAGAATCCCTTCTGGGGACTCCTGAGCCACAGAGTCCTGTGTCTGTCAGCAGCCCTGCCTGTCCCACAGCGCAGGACTCTGATGGAATCATAATGAGAGCTATTTTTCTAGGTAGGATTTTAGGGACGGACTGTAAGGACGTATAGTTTTTGTTCAAGAAAAGGTACTCATTTCCATGGCACAGTGGGTGTTTATAACCACAACTACAATTAACATAGAGCATTTCCATCTTTCCAAAAACCTCCCCTGTCCCTTCCCTCACCCTAGGCAACCTCGAGCTGCTATCCAGCGGTGGGGCGGGCATTTCTGGGATTCCGTATTGCTAGTGGCAACGTTTTGTTGATCCACCCTGGGCTTGGCAGTGTCGATAGCTCCTCCCTCCGCACAGGTGTGCCTGTCTGCTTCTCTGTTCTCCAACTGAGGGACGCGGCTGGATGGTCTCCGGCTCCGGGCTCTGGAGAATACTGCTGCTGTGACCATCTGGGAGTCCTGGGTAGAGAAGTGCTTTGAGCTCTCCTGGGTGAATGCTTTTGAGTGGAATGGCTGGGAGGCAGGGCTGGAAGCTTTGTAAGAAACTTCCAAAATGTTCTCTAAAGGGGTGAACCACCTCAAATTCCCACCAGTGGTGTGAGACTCCACTCTCCCCACATCCTTGGCAAAACTCAAAATTATCAGGCATTTACATTTTGGCCATCGTGAGGTGAGTGAGTAACAGTATCTCATTGTGGGTTTAGATTTTAACTTCCGCAGTCACTAACGACGTGGAATGTCTTTTCATGAGGTTTTTTTTTCTTTTTTTTGACCTTTGCATATGCCCTTTGGTAAGGCATATGTCCAAATACTTTGCTCACTTTCCAGTGCGTAGTTGGCCATCTTATTGCTGAGTTCTAATAGTTCTTTTATATTCTAAATTCAAGTGCTTATAATTTTTCCCAGTTGGGGGCCAGCCTTTCCACGTCCTTGGCTATGCCTTTTAAGCAATCCCAGTTTTTAAAAAAAGATTAATAAAATCCAATGATGCATTTAAAAAAAATAATTTCCTTTCCTACCTAAGAATTCTATGCCTATCCCGACGGTGCGGTGCTTTTGGGAGCAGGAGATAGAAATGTGTTAGGCTGGCAGGGGCGAGGACCCCTGCTCAGGGCCTTCCGCTTTTCTTCCATTGAGCACAGATGGGGTAGACAGCTCCTGACCAGTGCCTCCTCCAGGGCCTGAAGGCCTGCCCTGCACCCTGAGCCAGCCCCTGAGGGCAAGCTGCACGTGACCGACGCCCTGACTAGACAAGGGGCACATGGACGCTGGGTCCCCTGGGGTGACTGGACTCCAAGATCCACTCCTTAAAATCCCCAGCCTATGTCTCAGGACCCTAACTCTCCTCTAACTTTGTCACCTAGACCCCTAGACTGCAGTCACCGGGTGGCAAGCGTCCTCTGCACCCTGTGGGAGAGCTGCTTTCTTTCTGTTATTTTAATAAATCCTACTACTTTGGTCTTAGGCTTCCTGTCTGGGGATTTCATTCTTTGAATCTGCAAGACAAAGAACTTACAAATCCTTGCATCTCACCTTCTCCTGTTCCTTCTAGAAGTTTTATAGCTTTCGCGTTTATGTTTAGAAAATGGTCTTCAGGAGTTAACTCTTACGTAGGCCACGATAAGAGCAGCCATTCATTCTCCCCTTAGGAATGTTTGTCTCTTTTTATTTTTTAAATTTTTATTCGATCAACATGGTCTTACAACTAGGAGAGGTTCATCGTCAAACAATCAAGAACAGCAGTGTAATGACAGAATAAGCCAATAATTGTGCCAGACCATGGTTTCCCCGCTTTGGGTTCCCCATGGTTCCATGTTTCCCCCTGCTTAACCCCAAAGTTAATTGGACTTCTCTTGGAGGTCAGAGGTTCCCCTCAAGCTAGATTCCCCCATACTACCTCCCTCTGGTCACCTTGATGTCCTTCCTATTCCCTTCCCCGCTCCCTACATCCCTCAGGAACCTAAGCGCAGTTCCCCATGGTCGTGTAAGAATTCACACATGGTGAGGTAATTGTTAGCTTAGCCATCTAACGTACTGTTTCCGCTTATATTCCAGCTTCCACAAGCGAGAGAAACACTCGGCTCCTGAGTCTCTGAGTTTGGGATGCTCCACTCTGCCCTTCCCCACTGAGTTATTGACAACTTTTGTTTTCTGGATCCTCCCTGCACCCTCATGACCACTGCTTTGTGAAATTCTCACACACTAAGCCTCAGGCGTGGCTCCAGATGCTTTGTATATATTAATAATTTTGTCATGATCCCTCCCCAAAGGGTGGGTGGTATTGCCACCCCCTCCTATAGCCAGAACTTGAGGCTCAGAGAGGGTTAGCAGCCTGCTGAGGTCACACAGTGGCAGAGTTGGGAGTCCTCCTGCCTAGCTATTTCACTCCAGACTCTTGATCTTCAGTTTCTCCCCACCGCACAGTTTTTTCATTTATATTGTAAATCAATTTTGTTGGGTTTCCCTCAACAGCACTGGTCATTGGGGTGAAGGAAACTGGAGATCTACAGAAGACTCGGAAGCGCTGGGCTGAGACGTGACCCAGATCAAGGCCAGTGCCCAGGCATCCTGGACAGCTGCCCCTTGTCCTGATGCCTTGGGGAGGAGAGCAGTCCGTGACTGTCACCGCAGAAGCTGGGCTGTGGTCAGCTTCAGCTGAGGAAGGAGGGGAGGCAGAGCAGAGAGAGGGAGGCCAAGCAGGGTGACCCAACGGAAAACTCAGTTGCTGTTAACCACTAGCAATCCTGCCTTAAATATGCAGTCGGATCTCTCTCTGAAAAGAAGCCCAGGCTCCGGAAAGCCACGGCCATCTGCAAGTTAACAGGATTCTAAAAATCCATGTTCGGAGGACAGAGTGTCGGAAAGAATCTTCTACTCAGGTCAGGCTTCCTCGCACTGAAAACTAAAGATAGCTCGTTTAGCCAGGCGCCTGTAATCCCAGCAGCCCAGGAGGCTGAGGCAGGAGGATCACAAGGTCAAAGCCAGCCCCAGCAACTTAGTGAGGCCCTAAGCAACTTAGACCCTGTCTCAAAATAAAAAATAAAATTGTGGCTCAGTGCTCAAGCACCCCTGGGTTCAATCCCTGGTAGCAAAACGATCGAGCAAGCAAACTACAAGAAAAATAGCAAAAAAAAAAAAAAAAAAAAACAAAAAACTCATACAAACATAAACTTTGCTTGGAAACTTCTAATTTAAAAGACAAATAAGACAAATATTTAAAAGACAAATAAGAGACTTGTGTATCAATTTGAACCAAAGGGGTGAGAAATGGAAAAGGGTTACCATTTACCTGATTAGCATTCCAGGGGGCCCCCATGATCCCTAATATAATACACTAAATGCTCTTGAGATCAGTCAACCAAAGTACACCCTCAGACGCGGATTAGAGCTACGGGAACCGCAGGGAAGCCTGCAGCTGCCAGGATTTTCCAAGCTAGTTTTCAAGTCCTGGGGACATTTTTTCCCCCTTGGGTCACTCTGGAATCTTGTAATCATGGCTTGAGGCCTAAGCTTCTGCAGATCTCCATGGTGCATACCTACCACCCTGCTGCCTCTCACAAAAGGAAGGTAGGTGGTTCTGGGATGTTTCTGAGCATATATTTAAACTGATCACAAATTTCTACGAGAAGTAAAAATGTGCCTCTTACAGCCTTTTATTTTGGGGTGCTGAGGATGAAACCCAGGTGGAAGCATATGTTCTACTACTGAGCCACACCCCAGGCCAGAAATTCAACTCTTAAAGCAAAGGAGCAGTGAGGGAGGGGTGGGGGAGGGAGAGGGCGAACACTAGCAGCGCCTGTCCTCCCTGCCCTGCCACGTCCTTGATTCCCTCTGACAGGAGAACCCAGGGTACGGGCAGGCTGCAGGGTGTCATCGGAGAGGGGGAGAAATTTAATGGGAAACGAAGAAAAATTGCACATCCCAGCATCAGAGGGTGGGCTGCAGGGGCTGGACTTATGGTCCGTCCCTGGCCAAACACAGAGCCACCTGATTAGAAGGCGTGATTAAGAGAAGCAGGAGCAAGGATGGAGATGGCAGGAAATGGGCTTGGGGACCAAGCTGCAGGACTGCTGGGGAGGAGCCCCGGCTCTGTTTCTCCTCTGCCAGCCCCTGCAAGCCCACCCTGGGAGGACCGGGCCCCCGAGCCAGGAGAGACCCCTGTGGAGGAGCATGCTTCCTCAGGTCATAGGTCAGTCAGCATCCCGTGACTGTGAACGTAAACAGCTGCTCAGATCTGGAGGGTGCTGCCTGCTAAGGAGCCTCTGGCAGCCACCATGTCCCCCAGGGAGGCTGGGCTGGGGGCCAGGGGAGAAGCTGGCTCTGGTTTTGCCTGACATGGTCCCTGCCTTCTGCTAGGTTCCTGTGGCTTTTGTTCAGTAAAGTGGGAACTCAGTGTCGCATTTTGTGGGGTTTCTTCCTGCCAGTGTGTGGCCACAGACATGCCACAGAATTGTTCTCAGTGGAAAAGGATGCGTTCAGAGCGGGCCTGACTCTCTCCGTCCTCTGAGGACGGTGTGAGGGCTCAGATCCGTCTGGTGGTTTGGACGGGGAAACGGCTTTTCTGGAGGCGCCCCACCTGCCCTCTCTGTCTCCACCTTGTCAGCCTTTGCCAATCTTTATTTATTTATTTCATGGCAGTCAAATGAGTCCACTTTTTTTAAAGATACAAGGTTAATTTCAGTATTTTTTTTTATCTGGTTTTTGTTTTTTCTCCACTTAGTTGTGTATGTGGTGCCTGGGACCAAAACCGCCAGGCAAGCGCTCTACCACTGAGCCACCGCTCCAGCCCAGAGGGGTCCTTCTAAAACATGATCTGAGCTGGGCATGCTGGAATCCCAGCCACTCTGGGTGCTGAGGCAGGGGGATCACAAGTTTGAGGGCAGCCTGGGTAACTTTGCAAGACCCTGTCTCAAAATAAAAAATAAAAGGGCTGGGATGTGGCTCAGTGGTTGTGCTTGTCCTGCACGGGTAAGGCACTGGGTTCCATCCCCAGCACCAAAGCTCAGACAAAACAAAGTGCGAGCGCACACACACATACACACATACAAACACACACACACACACACATACAAACACACACACATACAAACACACACACAAGTGTGCATGCACACACATGCACATATACATACACAAATACACACGAATGTGCATGCACACACATATACATATACAAACACACAAACAACACACGTGAGTGTGCGTGCACACGCGTGCACATACACGAGTGCACTTGCACAACACACACAAGTGTGTGTGCACACATACACGTGTGGGTGCACATGCAATACATATACAAACACACACGAGTGTGTGCACACATACATATACACACATACAAACACACACATATACAAACACACACTCACACATGTCTCACACACACAGTCGCACATACTCTCACACAGTCACACACATACTCTCTCAGTCATACACACACTCATACATACACACTCACACTTACACACATTTTCATTCACACACACAAACACACAGTCATACACACACTCATACACATTCTCATACACACAGCCACACACACTCACACACACACTCTCTCTCAGTCATACACGCATAGATACACACTCACACTTACACACATTTTCATTCACACACACTCACACAGACACACAGTCATACACACACTCATACATACACTCTCTCACACACATTCTCATGCACAGTCACACACACAGTGTCACAGACACTGTCAGTCACAACATTCACACACAGTCACACACACATACATAGTCTCACACACACGTCTCACCCACAAACACACACACACCCACAATCACAACACACATTCTCACACACTCACAGTCTCACACACACTCACACACACACATGCACAACCAAAGCCAAGTTGAACTGCAAGCACTCTGTTTTCAGCACCCTGAGCACCCTGTCCCCCTCCAGGTCCTCCCTGGGCTTCCTCGAACATGCAGACTCCTCCCTGCCCTGTGGTGGCCTGTGCTGGATGCCTCTGTCACCTCTCTGGAGCCACTCTGTGCCCCTCTGGAAGGGGCCCCCTAGGATCACATCAGCAGGGTCCTTTCCCTCTGACCTCCAGGGATGTCCAGATCACATCAACTCAGCCGGCAGAAACCAGAGGGCCGCAAGAACACGGGGACAGGCCTCCTCCCGGCTCCCCTGGGCTCCGTCCCCGGGTCCCTTCCTACGGGCTTGTTTTGTCTGGCTGTCCCTCTAGTGAGGGTGCCAGGTCCTGGGACGTGGCCTGCTGTCCTGCATTCCTTCCTGGGTCCTGCACGGAGCTGGTCTTTCTTCCCAGCCCCCTCTGCTGTGAGGCTCTTCCGCAGGCATCCAGGGAGCCCAGCCCTCTTCCTGCCCCAGCCCCTGCCCCTGCAGTGCCTTCTCACAGCGCCCTTCACCATCCAGACTCCTGAGCGGCCCACTCAGCTGACTCCCCCACGAGGAGCTGCCCTGCTCCAGGGCAGGGGCCTGTTGGGTCCCACACACCTAGTCACACCTGGCTAATAAGCACTTGCTTATTAGCAAGTGGAAGGGACAAACAGCCTGACCCCAGCCTCCTCTTCCGTCTCTGGAGCAGGAAGGCTGCTGAAGCATTTTTCATGTTTGGTTCACTTCAAAAATGGTAAGAACCAGCAACAGGTTTGGCCAGGGTTGCTGAAAAAAGCGTCAGGAACCGGGTGGTTTAGACAGTGGAGGCGAGCTGTCTCACAGCTCTGGAGGCCAGAGGGTGCTGGACGTGTGTCTGGGGCCGCCTGCTGTCCCTCTGGAGGTGCTGGGCAAGGATCCGCCCTGGGCCCCCCTTTCTTCTAGCTTTTGTCTTGTCCAGCACAAGTCCAATATGCGCGTGCGGTTCTCCTGTGTGTGGCTCTACGTCCACGTCTCCCCCTCCACGAGGATGGTCACGCTGGATTAGGGGCTCCCACTAGGCCAGCACAATCTCAGCTTAGCTGCCGACCAGCTAGAGTCAGAACCAGAGCGCAAGCCCTCCAGCACTGAGCTTGGCCTCCTCTGCCCGCCTTCTCCAGTCCCTCCTGCATCCTGAGCTCAGCAGTGAACGCCGAAGGTGGAATTCTGAAGTGGAATTCGCAGGGAAGCAGGGGCAGATGAACTGGGTTCCAGCGAGGAGTTACTGACTTCCGTCCCTTGGCACTGTCCAGCCCCAACCATGGCAAACGCTTCCCGCCAGGAATAGGAAGGACCTGCTGTGAATCCCGTCCCCTGTGTGGAGAAAGCACCCGGCCTGTGCCTCTCAACAGAGCCCCTGTCCCACGCAGCCCCCGCCACGTGTGGCCGCACACCCTCTGCCTGTCCTGATGGGTCCTCGCTGGAAGTCCACTGGTCATGTGGCACCAGGAGAGCCAGCTGACCCGCAGATGGCAATGAGCAGCAGGTGGGATGCGCACAATGGCCTTCCTTCCTCCAGGTCACTCGGCAGGGCCACTCCATTAAACTGTCACGATTCCAGGAAGAATGAAAGGAAACGGAAAGCCCTCTTTGATAGGCGGCTACCTCAGCTGGAGCAAGGGCTGTATATTTGGAAACAAGGCTATGCAAACTTTGGAAGGAGCAGGGATTTGCTGAGTGGGACCCTCAGGAAGGAGGGAGGGGCCTTCATACTTTGTTTCCATGACAGCTGGAAGGCACTGCACCCAGTTCCTCCAGCTGCTGAAACAAATTTCCACTAACGTATTGGCTGGAAGAACACAACTGTAACATCTCCTAGGCAAAAACTCCCGCCGCAGTGGGCTGGTTCCCGGAGATGGGTCTCCACTCCTCACCCAGCTTCAGGAGGTCCCCACCGTCTTGGGATCCTGAGCTCATCTCCAAAGGCAGCAACGGTGCCGATCTTGCCTCAGCTTCCTCTATCTCCCCTCCTTCTGCCGCGCCCCTCCTAGTCTCTCCTCCACCCAAAAGGAGCCTGGGATAACTTTGAATCCATCCAGATAATCCAGGGCAACCTCCCATCGGGAGATCCTTAACTCAATCTCATCTGCAAGTTCCTTTTGGCCACGCCAGGGGACATACTTGTAGAGGCCTGGAATTAGGACGTGGATATCTTCAGGAGCCACAGATGGCCATGGTTATGCACATTTTACAGATAAACAAATAAAGTCAGAGATGCCAGGCAATGTTTCCAAGACCACCGGCTGGTGCATGGATGATTGGGATTTGAATTCAGAGTTGTCCATCCCAGACTCAGGGCACCATGCTGCATGGGATCCTAGAGGCTCCGGGAATTGGGGTAGATGCTACCAGGGGATTCTTCTGTGCCTGTCCTGGCAAACTGGAGGGGGACAGGCTGCCAGTGTGCTCCTCTACCCTTCACCTCAGTCCTGCTGCTCCTTCAGGTGAGGGCTTCCTGGTCTTCTCCTCCAGGGAGCCCTCCAGGAGCTCATCTTGGGACAGCCTATCTCAGTGTTGCTGTAATCATCTGTTTCCAGGTTGTTCTCTCTAGCTCACTACAACTTGAGCCTTATGAAGGGCTCCTAGGGTGATGGTGAAGTGAACAGGTGCCCCATGCACAGCTCTACCTCCAGAGCGAGGGAGGCGTCACTCCCTCCTGGGGTCCACAGAGGGTCTCGTGCCCTTAGAAAGCCCAACTCATTCCACCTCGGGGCACATCCGCCTCCACTGGACTGTGAGCTCCTGCAGGCTGGTGCCATGGTAGTGACCCTCTGTGGTCCCAGCACGGTCAGCAACCTGGCCCCAGGTAACAGGAGCTGGCCAGTGGGCACCATTCCAGACCTTCCACTCTCCAAGTGACTGATCCACCATGGATCTGCTTGAAGGGGGCACAAGAAGCTGGAGGAGCTCCCTGCAGAGGCTGGGACTGAGCTCAGAAGCGCCCCTCCTTCTCTCCCAGGAGGGTAAAGGTGGTGACCCTCCTTTCTGCTAATTTTGAGGAATCCTTGCCAAATATCATCTGCTGCTAACCAATGATCTGCCCGCCAGAGTGGGGACAGGAAGGAGTGGCTTTAGGAGCCAGGGAGACCCGGGTTGGACGCACCTCTGGTCCCTCGGTTTGTTCTTCTTCCTGACAGCCTGACTTTCAGGATGGCACGAGCATTCCTGGGGCCCATGTATAGCAGGGCAGGGTCTTGGGGGGCTGGGGAGCCCCCACGATGCTGACTCCCTCATCCCCTCAGGTGCTCACACAGCTGATCGTGTGGCCTGGGATCTTTGTTCCCTCAAACCTCAGAACCTTGCAAGAGTCCCCGCTGTCTGCGAGGGTACGCTGCAAAGCCCCCTGCAGGTGACCACCAGAGAAGCCACCACAGGAAAAGGGCACCCATTTGCAGGGCGCTGCTTGAACCGGTGTCTCAGTCAGCCCCTGCCTAGGAGGAGATGGGAAAACTGAGTCACAGAGCTGTTGAGCAGCTGACTTGGGGCCATGTGGCTTCAAAGGAGCAGAGCTTGGACCGTGGGACAGGTGTGGTGGTGCATGCCAGGAATCCCAGTGGCGGGGGGATCGTGAGTTCAAAGACAGCCGCAGCAATTTAGCAAGGCCCTGCGCAACTTAGTGAGACGCTGTCTCAAAAAGAAGTAAAAAAGCAAACAATGGCTGGGGGAGTGGCTCAGTGGCTAAGCCCCTGCTTCACTCCCCAGTACCAAAAAAACAAAAAACAAAGAAACAAAAACAAACAAACAAACAAAAAAACCCAGAAAGACAGAGCTGGCAGGACCCGGGCAGTGCGGCTCTGTTGTCCAAGTTCTGGGCAGAGACGCTCCACTGCTCCCAACGCAGGGGCGGTGGGGAGAGCACAGGGTTAGTTCTGATCTGCATCCTTTCCTGTCGATATCGCGTGCGTCAACGAAGATTTACTCCAGGAACAGTAAAATGGAACTTGTCCAACATGAGATCCCTCAAGCAGCAGGGTTAAGATCAGCGTAGAGAATGGGGTCATTGAATTTAAGAAAAAGTGCACATCTGCAGGTAGAATGAAGAGAGGGTTTGCCAAGCTTCCTGGGAGAGCAGGATTGTAGGGAATTTCCTCTTCGTTCCTCTCAGCTGCACATTTACCCCCGTGAGCTGTGATTGATTTCTTGTAGCAATTTTTAGAAATCCCATCATTTCCCTCCCAGAGATGTATTCTTCTGCTGATCAAAGTAAAAATGAATAATAAGCACTGGGTGCCGTTCTCAGCTTGAGGGAAGGATTTTGTGAAGCTTGCAGGTGGCAAAGTGTTGAAATATTTCCCTCTAACAAGAAGAAAGTGCAGAGGGAGGGGAGAGAGCAAAGGGCACTCCTGATGCTTTTATGAAGTCTACTTTTCAAAAGCATGGTGTTAGAGTGACCCCCAAGAGTCAGGAGCAAGATCAAGTCAGGAGGGGACCGGGAGCCTTTGCCTGTCTGCGGTGCCATTGATACTGTCAGCCTGGATTGGCGAGCGAGAGCCGGAATCCAGGAGCTGCTCTCTGGCTCCTTCCCCGACTACTCTGTTCCTAAAGTTCAAGGCACAGACCAAACCGACCAGACCCCAGAGACTTGAGCACTCGTCAGCAGGGAAAGGGAGGCTCAGCGAGTTTGCATTCACTCTCCAACATTACACAGCCAAGGGGTCCCAGAGCCAGGATTCAAATCCAGCTGCCTGATTTCAAAACCTGGAAAATTTCCTCCTAGACTGGGAGTTTCCCAGCACCACCCCCCATGTTTAGTTAGCACCCTGGTGGAGAAAGAGTGGGCGCACCGACCCTGGCCTTGAGCGTCTTGGCACATTAAAGAGGTCATCCTCCCCACCACCCCCATCCTCCATTCTGCTTCTCTTCTGCTTCATAAACTCTGTGTTGATTAACACCCGACGAGGTGACAGGTAATGTTTGTGGGACATTTTGAAAGTCAGGGTAAGAGATTTGAGACTCACAGGACCGTCTACCCTAAACTCCCAGGGAGGACGCAGCCTCTGTGTCAGGCACCGCATCACTGTGCCCAGGCAGAGGTCAGCAGGAAGCAGGGAAGGGAAGATTCCCCAGCAGCTGCGACGCCTGGAGACCCGCACCCTGCACTAAAGTCCAGACCCCCTCTGAGTCAATGGCCCCGCCCTGGGAAGGCATGCCGTTGGATCCCTCCCTGGTCTGACTTACAGAGAAGAGGGCAGCCAATATCTCGGTGCCACCCGTGGTCAAGGTGAAGTAGGACGTCTTTTCCTGAGGGATCCCAGCTTTTGCAAAGATGCTGTTCGTGTAGAACAAAATCTGTAATGTGGGAAAGGACACAAGGCAGGAAGATCAGTGAGAGGCCTTAATCTGACTCCTAAGTTAAATTCAGGTACCAGGGAGTCTCAGAGCCTTGCTGCTAGATCCGGATTGACCCGTTGGAGCTGTGTTTCGTGGCCAATCATTTCTCTCCCTTTGCCCATGTTTCCCTTTCTTCTTTAGTAACAGAACTTGTAAGTTCCTTTGACACGTGCTAAAGACTGCTTCCCCGTTTTCCTTCCAATTAATGAGATAGAAATAAAAATGTTGGTGGGAATTCCAGGAAGTCTCCTTTCATAAAAGGAGCTCCTCATGAAGAAGCTGTGTTCATACTTTTCCCCTTTCTCCTTTCTGCTTTCAGGATGGTGGGTGTGATGGCTGGAGCTTCAGCAGCTCTTTTGAATTTTTAAGTGACCTCAACATAGGACTTGCTATTAGCCCCCATGGTAACTTTGTGAGAATCAGAAGAGGTCTTGGCTCCACAAGACACTTTATTGTCACCCACTGGAAAAAGATCAAAATAAACCTACAATGGATACAATGTGAATGATGTTGCCTAAATTTGTGCAATATATGACCTTCATGAGCACACACAGAGCCCTTGCCTTGGGGTAGAAGCCACCTGTTCAGGTGCTACAGCAGGAAGTTAGAAGTCACCCTGCATCCTCACTATGATTTATCATCCAATCTTGAGCACTGTTGAGAGTATTAATGATCATTTCAGGACGTTATTTGAGGCTGTCCTGGGACAGACAGAGCAGGTGGTCCTGGAGAGGTACCCGCCCCCATCTTATCTCATGCGAGACAAAGCTTCTCATGCTGCTTAAGTTGCCCTCAGGGTTTCTGCCTCACGTGGTCAAACCCAGTCCCAACTGACTCCACCGATGGAGGAGTCCTGGCCCCCTCTCAAGGGGCTGTGTAACCTCAGACAACTCTCTCCGCCTGCTCAGATCGCTTCTCTTCCCGTGCAGTGTCAGGAGCGGGTGGGATGTCACTGTCACTATTTGTTACTGACATCTGGTCTGGGATCAAGAGCTGCACACAGAGGTCCCCCTGAGCTCCCTGCCTAGCACTGACTGAAACCTGAGTTAGCGAGGGACGGGCAGTCGCACTGCTAGAATGTGTGCGACCTGATGGGGCAGGCCTGCCGCGAAGGCCTTAGAACCTTCTAGCATGTGCTCCGCTTCAGCAGAGCCTTCCTGTCAGGTCCACGCTGGCTGGGCTCACCCTGACCTCTGGCTCTTGCTCCGGATGGAGCTCTTGCTCCTATAGACTTTCCCTGTTCTCAGCATCTGTTTCCCGATCTGTTCCTGCAGGGGGGTGGGGGATTCAGGACCTGGGGCGGCAGCTGGGTGGGCCTTTTGGTGAAGGAAGAATTCCTCCGGAAGTCACAGTCACCCTGCAGACCTGGATGCTTGGACCTTGTGGGGGTCGATGCACTTGCTGGTAGACGCGAGTTCTGGTGGGGGCTGCACAAACCAGGCCCTGCGTCCACCTCTCCTTTGGGAAGGCAGCACGTTGGCTCCACCTTCACCCTGGACAAGGGGCAGGGGCAGCTGCTGATCAGCCACGAGTTCCTACCGCTCTCAGGGTTGGATAGAAGCTGAGGTTATTCCAAGCCCCCTAGCGTCCCTGGATCGGCTCTGTGACCTCCTCCCCTTTGGTGGGTAACTGAAGCTGATCTTCACCCGACTCACGGATGTTCAGTGGCCCTGTTCAGCCCCAGGCTGCCCTGGGCTCCAAGGAGCAGCGAGCCCTGGCGTCTTTGCAGCCTTGGTTCTGAGCCCCACGCCAGGTTCTATTGTGTTCAGGCCACTTCCATCTCGGGGTCCCACTCCGTCCTCCCATGGAGGCCACGTCAGGTCCCACAGGATGTCAGCACCTCCCACCTGGCTCCCCTTGCCCCGTGACTCCTTCCCTCCCTGGGCCCCACTGTCCCCTGGCAACACAGGTGTGGGCCTGCCTTGGTGGCTTCAAGGGTATTGAGGGTCAGACTGTAGGTTTGCTGAGGGACGGGCAGGAAGCAGGGCTGAGTTGTCTTGTTCCTAAACCCATTTCGTGCCCATAGGCAGAAACCCCTCCTCAGGCCTCTGTACCCGGTCAGGGCCTGCAGGGGGCTCCTTCTGGGCTGGCCTTGTCACACAGAGGGTCCAGCATCACACAAGCTGCCGGTCCCCTCTGCTGGCACTACACAGCCATCCCCTGTTTGCAGGGAGGAGGTGACTCTGTGACTGTATGTGACCTCTGCTCTCAACGAGGTGTAGCTTTCTGGACAGCTTGGGGATCTTGTAAAATAAGTAGCACCCTAGATGGGAGCACATCCTGCCTGACCCCCCAGGAGTGGGCTTGAGCCACAGCTGAGGAGTGCAGGCCGCTCCTGAAGGCCGGGAGAGTCCAGGGGAAGGAGGAGCCGCCATGCTGTGATTGGGACTCCTCATCTCAAGAGCTGTAAGACAACTGGCGTTCGAGCCACGGAGTCCCTAATGCTACAATTTGATACCTACAGCAGCAATAAAAAGGTAATGAACCAGAAGCCGTGATCCGTATACATCATACCTTTCCAGTGGTGCGTGCATGTGTGTGTAAGTGTGCACAGGTGTGTGCATGTGTGTGTGCACGCATGTGTGCATGTACACATCTGTGTGCATCTTTGCACACGTGTATGCATTGTGCATGTGTATGTGCACGTGTGCATGCGTGTGTATTGCACATGTGTGTATGTATGCATGCGCACATGTGTGTGCATTTGTGTGTGTGTGCACGTGTGTGTGCCTGTGTGTGTGAAAGAGACACGGGTGACAGCCTGACGATGCAGACAGATCCTCACGCAGGCATGGCAAGAAGGGGAAGGTGCCACGCTTTGCTCTAAATGCCAGAGGTTTCCTGAGCACCCAGGGCCGATGTCCCAGGCCCTTGTGGATTTACCCCCAGGCTGCGCCAGGCGCCCCGCTCTGGTTCTGTGTCTCTAAGGAGCTTGCTGTCTTGCTTCCCAACTGAGACCGCACATCAGAAACACGGCTTTGAACATGTGTGGCATTAGGAAAAAAGAAGCTAGAAAGGGTGTCACTGAGGCCAGCAGGTGCCCCACCCTGCCCTGTGCCACCTTCACCGTTCCTGTTTCTTTGCGCTCCTCCTAACAGTTGTGCAAACTGAGTGTCATTTCCATTCTCCAGAATAGGACACTGAGTCCCAGGGGAGTTAGCATGGTCAGCTTCCTGTGTTCCAGAAGGAAGGGATGCAGCGGAGGAAGGGCCTCCCAAGGTGGCTTCAAGAGCCACCATCACCCCCAGCTGTGGCCACCGCTGTGCAGGACGGCCCCCTGACACTGGAGCTGGCCAGGGAGCCCGGCTTCTGCACAGAGGACAGGCTGCTCCGCAGGAGGGCAGCTGCCTAAGGTGTAAGGGGCAGGTCTAACTCCAGAGAAGGGAATTTGAACGCTATTGCAAGAGACAGGGAAAATGAGGAGGTGCCAAGAAAGGAATTTGGGAATAACTGAAAGTTGTTACATTCAACTTCCATGTGATTTGTAGAGTGTGGGAAAACCTTGGCCGTGAGCGATGCACAATGTTTGTGCAACTCGGCTGTCTCAGCGGGGCCAACCTTGCCCGCAGGGCATTCGGGTTGTCCCAGCTGGTGGGGGTGCCACTGCCATCCAGGCTTAGCGGCTCCGGAGGCTGCTGAACACCCTGCGGCCGCTGTGGCAATGAGTTTTCCAGCTCAAAGGGCTCTGGGGCTCAGAAGCGCTGCCTGGTGTCTGGGACCCATAGATGTCCGGCCACATCTGGGAGGGCCACACGGGCAGCACACCTGTCGCCATGATGAGTTTGACGGTGCAGGTGCTGCGCCTGGGACCTGGGCAAGGCCCCGCCCTCAGGGAGCTGCGGTTTCCTGGTCTAGATGGTCAGCATGCTGCCCCTTCCCTGCAGGACTGTTTGGGGCTGGACCAAGGCGACGGATGGGGCTGTGGACCTCGGCCTCCAAACGGTTTCTGGCAGGACAAAGCCGTTAAAGTGGGTTTATGGGGCGCGCACAGCTTTTAGCTGGCAGCTCACTCCTGTCTCGGGGATTTGGACCAGAGGGTGGCAGGTGCGGGCAGAGCCTGGACCCACATGGGCACCGTTGTGCTGCAAGGCTCCAGCAGAAAATGCAGGAAGTGAGGCTTGTCTTCAGAGCTGCCTGGGGCCAGCTGGAGACAGCCTGAGTGTCATGTGGGGATGCTCTGATAGGGCCTTGGGGACCCTCTCTGCTAGAGACTGAAGCCCCGGACCTCAGGGCCAGGCAGCTTAGCAGTCCTAGTTGTGTGACTTTGGAGAAGCATCTGCTTGTCTCTGTGCCTAACGTTGGGATTAACTCACAGGGCTGTGATGGGGACAGCTCTGGCCCACGCTAAGCACTCAATACTTGTGCACATACAGCTGAGGGTGCCATGCCAGGGGAGGGGAGGCGCTTGGCCCAGGCTTCTCAGTGAAGGTTCCTGGAGACACCGTGAAGCTGGGCCTCTGACTCTCAGTCCAGGGCTCTGTGCTTGCTGAGGGGAACGCCAGGCTGAGGGAGTCCTGAGTGGGCGCTGGGGCCCGAAGCCCACCCTCGCCTGCTGGAGCGGGTGGAGGGTTTCCACCGCGCCGAGAGTGCGGGGACCTGTCCTCCCTGGTGGAGTTCCTATGGTCTCACAGGGTGTGCTAGAGCTCACAGGCTAGCTCACAGGGTGTGCTAGCCCCAGTGGAGGAGGGGCTGTTTAGAATGCCACTCAGATTCTGCTTCTCAGATGAAGGCCTGGTCACACAGATTCCCGGCGCTTGCTAAGACCCTGCGTGGGCTTCAAGAAGCCTCACATTCTCCCCCTCTGCTTAGAACAGGGAGCACCGGACCGTCCAGCACGGCTATGGCCTTGCTGGGGGAGAAAGAAGGGGACCTGCCCGGGGTCACTCTGGGTTAGGCGGAGCCCTTGACCCCAGTGACCTCCTGCAGACCAAGGAGAAGGCAAAGCGAATGGCAGAAGGACCTCACCTCACGCCAGGGTCCCTGACCACAGGACCAAGCACTGAGGGAGGAGCAGAAGTGGCTGCGGTCACCTTCCCTGCTGGCCTCTCTCCCTTCTCTTGGCAGGACCTCTCCCATCGCCCCCCCTACTCACCCCAACACTCCTTGCTCTGTTCTTGGGGCCTTTGGAAGGTTGCTGGTAGCTGGCCCTTGTCCCCAGCTCTGGGCTCAGCCCCACTGCTCTACGTGAGTGACCTCAGGAGAGTGGGTGCTCAGCGCAAGCCTGCCCTCCCGCGGGTGGCCAGCTGGCTCACAGCCTTCCTGGGTGGGGCTCATCCCCAGGCCACGCACCCCACATTCCAGAAGCAGCAGCGTAACCCAGAGTCCACCTACCTACTTCTCGAATTCAGTAATTCTACCTTCCAGAACCTTGGAGAGAGAGACGTGGCTGCTTCCAGCAGAGGGTCTGGGACCCCCTAAAGCACCAGATTTTCTTAAGGCCAAAGTCGCGAGCGGAAGCCAGCCTGGCCAAGACTTACCCTTATTAAAACCATCTCAGCATCTCCCACTAGTGACTTCCTAACGGCCCAATTCATTGAGACATAGGATTCTAGAATTATGGGTAGTTTTAAGAAGGGGTGACACTAGCCACGGACCTGAGCATCTCTTTCCGATTCCTTTTACCCACCCCGTGGAGGAGGATTCTGAGGGTCAGAGAAGTTCTGTGGCTGCTCAGTGGGCTGGCAGAGCTGGGATTTGAACCTGGGCACCCAGGACCAAGCCCTGAGCCACCCCCTTGCTCCTCAGTTCCCGTTCCTGCAGGATGCCTGGCTGGGCCCAGCACTCACCGCGTTGAGGCCGCAGAGCTGGTAGCAGACCATGTTGACCACCACCGTGATGACCTGCCAGCGGAGGAAGGGGGCCCGCAGCAGCTCCAGGACCGACAGCAGCCGGATGTTGCTCTGCAGGCTGCCCTCTGCCCGGACCTCCTGCACCTCTCTGGAGACATCTGCCTTGCCCAGGAACGTCTGGAAGGCTGCGAGCAGGGACAGGCACGGACTTAGAGCAGCGCTTAGGACGTGCGTCCCATCTACTGCAGGCCCCGAGGGAGCAAGCCCCACCACTGACACACAACTTGTCTGGGGACCTTGTTCAAAAATGGGAAAACAGAGGCCCAGAGACACACGGCATCTTGCCCGAGGTCACCCAGCTGGCTGAGAGAGAATCTGTCCACCAATTGCCCCTGAGGCAGAGCAGAGCACAGCCCAGCAGGCAGTTGTGTCCCTGCTCATCTTTTGGACTCCTTCCCCCCACGTGGCTGTTGCAAAGAGTGCATGGTGTCATGCACGAGCTCTGGCACTGGGCTTCCCCTAGTGCAGGTGTCTCGCTGCACATGCAATGAGCGCCTTCGGTATGCCTGCACCTGGGCCAGGGTGCCGCAGGGTCCTCTCTGCCATGGGAAGGAGGATGGAACCCCATGAGCTCGGAGGCCTTCGCACTCCCTCTGGAATGGACACCGTGAGCAAACGTCTCAGAGCGCGGCTCCCAGGACTCCAGCTCGCCCTGCCATTAGAATGGAGCTTTCACCAAGACCTTAATCTGTGCACGTCCATGGAGGAAGCCTCAGAGGTGGGCTGCCTGACAGGACCCCGAAGGTCATGGTCATCAGATCAATGGGGGACGCTTTTAGGGCATGGATTTAAATGTGCACAGCTCAGCCATTCTTCCTCCCTCCCTCAGGGAAGGCGGCTGTCGCGACAGCTCCAGAGGACAGCCCTCTCCAGCCGCAGCAGGCAGCATCTCTAACCTGCTCCACAGGGTGTGTGAAATTGCTCTTCTTTAGCAGGAGGGGGAAAAGCTGTTAACCTTGCTACAGACTCTCAAAGAGCAAGTTCCTGAGGGTTTTGAGTGTCCTTTCCAGCATGGTCCTGAGGAATGCCTCAAGATGCCCCCCGGAGGCTGTGAAAGCTTTCCCTGGCACTGATTAAGGGTAAACGCAAGAATAGCTGAATAAGTAATGCTTCTATATCATGCACTAGATTTTACAATTTTAATCCTTCTTCAAAGTTCAAAATGCAAAATTCATGTGATAATGTTATTCCACGGTTTGGGGACAGGAGAATATTTCTCCTCTGTGACATGCATACATACTATTGTAAAGCATGGAGAATTTGTAGCCTCCCTGAACCCCTCTTCACCTTGCCTGCCAGGAAGCTCTCAACCAAATTCAATGCTCAGGCACTAACAGAATTTTTCTAGAACAAAAATTTTTCTTCGCCTCTTAAAATTCTAATCTAAAACATCAATGTAAAGTTCATGGCACATATATTATTAAGATAGCTTGTTTCCACCTGTTCCACGGTCCCTCTTACAGGAATCCTGCAATTGGATGGGGGAGAGAACCCTGCGTGCTGAGTTTGGCAGCTTTGGGGACATGGCTCTCAGTTTCGCTCAGCTTCCCTTCAGGAAAGGACCTGCTGCGCGGTTGAGGCATGTGACTAATGGCCTCCAGCCCTTCCTGTCTTGTCCTTGCCTTTCCCTGTTTCATTCCCCATTGAGGCTTCTGTGCTCCTGCCCCGTTCCCGGATCTGACTCCTGGAGCCAGCTTGCAACTACTACGCCACAGGGCAAAGCCTGCATCCGCCTAGCTCTGTTCCCAGCCCGAGTGCTGGGCTGTTTTGGGTCTCACTGCCCACCTGTTGCAATGGCCCATGGGCCTCTCCCAGGCTGGGTCCTCTCACGCCCTGTCCCTGTGCCTCCTGCTGCACCCGGCTGTGCCAGCACCCGTGACCCCACGCCATCTTGCTCAGCACACATCACCCCACACCATCTTGCTCCTTGGAAGGCCACTCTGGCTGTCCAGTTCAGAGCGATGCCTGGAGCACTCCCCCAGCTGCAGCCCTGCTGTGGCCCCCTTGGCCTGCCTTTCTCTTGAGCTTAAGAGAGGCTCCTGTCCTACCCACATTTCTCAGGTCCCCACACTTGACCACCTGGGCTCCTCCGCCAGGAACACTCTTCCCACCTTTCTTCACCTGGCTGAATTCCTTGATCTTGGAGACCCGGCTCCCAGACAGCCTGTGCTGCTGCCCCAGCACTAGGGAGGGGACAGCGGCCAGGAGCCTCTGCTCCAGCAATCCCATCTCAGCGCTTCCTCCCCACACCTTGCTGACATTTGCACCTGGAGGCCCCGTTCCTGTCTCAGGCAGAGAACTGGTGCCAATGTGGCGTTTGCTGGTCTGAGCTGAAACAATCCAGCCTGCAAACCCAGAACCTTCCCTGAGTCAGGGATCCCGAGGGTGCACCGAGGACCCTGCAGGGCAGGAGGGGCTGTGCACCGTGGGACATGAACAGTGCGCTCAGCCTCTGCCCACTGGACCCCGGCAGTGTAGTCCTCAACTGTGGTCATCAAAACTGTCTGCAGATGTTGCCAGCTGTCTCCTGGGAGGGGACAAATGGTGCCAGGTCAGAACGTTGCTGTGAACCGAGAGCTGCCCAGAGGTCTCACGGTGGCCCAGGTGCCTTCCCCTCCACACCTCCAGCCTTTCACCCTGCAGGACCCTGGCCCCGGGGCTGTTCTTGCTTTTCCCAGTTGCCAGGAAGCCCCCCCCCCCAACTTATTTGTGATTACTATTCAAGCTGACCCTATAGAGATGTTTTTTGAGGTCCCTGCTGTCCCTCAGCACCCTGTCTGGCAGGGGTTCTTGGGGCTGAACTGGAGTCCGGGGAGCACTGGAGAGGGGACGCATCAGCTGCCAGGGAGTGCTGGGGGCACTCTGGACAGCAAACCAAGATCCCCTGGCACTTGGGAAAAACAAGAGCCACCAGCACATTCAGCTCCTTCTTCTCTCTGGAATGTTCTTTGGACCTTTATGTGCCTGTCCATACTCCTCTTTCTTTGAATGCCTGGGCTCAGACCTGGTCTCCTCCAGGAAGGCCTCCCTGATCCGCTACTTTGAAGTGGGAGGAGCAGGCTTTGGAATGTCTTGAGTGCTCCAGAGAATGTGAAGTTCCTGCTCACAACGTCATGAGGTGGGGACCAATATTCAGAGAGCCCAGAAGGTGTAGCCACACGGTCTGGAGCTGGGCAGCTGGTGATTAAGACCCAGATCTGTCCAGTGGCCCAGCTGCATTAGCACCAGAAAGATAGGCAGAGTCAGCCACCCTGACTCCCCGCCCCTGCTTCTGTGTGGTGGTAGCAGAATCTCTGTGCTCTAGCAGGCCACCCTGTCCCCAGCTCTCTCCCTCTAGCCCTGTGCTCTGTCAGAGCTTGCCCAGTGGGAGGAGTTCTCTGCCCCCTGCAGCGAGCACCTGGGGCAGCCCTCCACTAGTCACGGACAGAATAGACCAAGGGCTTGAGAGAGTCACAAGTGTCTAAGAAGAGGGACACAGGAGGGTCAGAGTCTGAGGAGCAGAGGTGACAATGGGGCCAAGGTTGGAGGGATGCACTTTGAAGATGGAGTGGGTGACAGTAAGAAGAGGGTGACTGCAGCTGAGAGATGTTCTGGGGAACACGCTGTCTTAGCAGGGATCAGATGAAGTGAGGGAGGTGCGGGCTAGGCAGACCCCTGGGGAAGAGGCTTCCAGGAGCAAGGGTGCTCCTGGGTGAAGGGCATGATGAGCATCCTGCCCTTTTCTGCCTGTGCCAGGTCTGCCCTGGAAGACCTGGACTCAACCTGGAAACCACCATTTTAGGCTCTCTCCTGGACAGAAGCTGCAAACCACCTTTCCCGATGCCTGCTCTGGCTGGCCCGGGTTAAGCCCACCCGAGAGGCTGGGAGACCAAGGATGAAGGACAAAGAAGGGCTCTCCCGCTACTAGCCGCAGCCCAGCACCTTCTGCAGTGGCAGCTCCTGCTCAGTCCTTGGGGCTATGACTCCAGCACCATGAGAAGCACAGACATCAGCCAGAGTGCCAGCAGCTTCTGCACCTCCTAGCACTGCATTAACCGTCCTGCGGCACCCACAACGAGGGCTGGCGGCGGCTCTGGTGCCTCCATAACCATTTTGCTACTTTTAGGCCACTTTGAAAAATCGTTTCCAGTTCACCTGGGTGGACACTGACCAATGTACTCAGCTGTCTGAGTCCTAATCTCCTTGTCCATAAAATAAGAAGTGGAAAATCTGAAGCCGTTTTGGAGGGTGAGGCTTATGGTACTGGATTCTATGTTCCTGAAATTGAGGTGCTGGCAGCGCTGCGTTTCACCTGGTTAGCAACCTTAATTCCATGTGTCACCTTGATTCCTTTCTTGTGGAGCCCAACAGGTTCTGGGATTAGGGAGTGGACATCTCTTGGGGGTGTGGGTGGGGTAGCAGTCATTTCTCTGCCCCCCATGTTAGCACATAAAACGAACTGGGCCAGCGGAAGCCTCTTCGAGAGCTGGAAGACCTATTGAGCTCTCCCAATCCAATCCCTTCTCTTTTTTTAGAGAGAGAGTGGGGGCGGGTGCAGAGAGAGAGAGAGAATGAATTTTATTTATTTTTTTATCAGGTTTTCGTTGCTCCGACACTTAGTGGTGTACATGGTGCTGAGTTTCAAACCTGCGTCCTCGTGCATGCCAGGCAAGCACTGTAACCACCAAGCCACCACTCCAGCCCCTTCAATCCCTTCTCTACAAAGCAGAATTCACACTCAGAGGGTGTGTTGCTGGCCACCTCTGTCTGTGGTTCACACCAGTCCCCTTTGTCAAGGGATGTTGCCAAGGAGGAGGCTGAGACATCGTGTCTCTCTCGTGGTGGTGACAGCACACGCCGCCCCGGGCACTGGATGTTTTGATGCTGACCACACCAGCCCTTCCATTTTTTTTTAAAGGGCTCTGCCCCACCTCCCATGCCCTAGATGACTGAACCCTGAGACATTATCTGGCAGCAGAACAGAGGTGTTCCCTGCTCCTGGAGGAAGTTTCCCAGAGGCCTGGGAGTAGAGCTGGGGGAGCCCTTGGTGTGGCCCAGCCTGGACCTGGCTATGGGCAGAGGAAGACACAGGATCCAGAAAGGTGCAGCCTGGCCAGTTGGTGGGGCTTTTGAACCCGGTTCACAATCTAAATGTCCCTTGGATGGGGAGCCCCACACCCCAGCAATGACATTTGCAAGCACTGAGCTGTGTGAGCCCTGGACGGTGCAGACGCTGAGCACCACCCTCAGGAGCTCCTGCCCCCACGTGCTCCAGTTCTGACTTGGGAACCTGGAGCTGGACCAGTACGTAGAAAGCACCTTGCTCAGTCCGAACCACACAGGTGGGAACCACACCCTTGCTGCCTTCCATGGTCTGTCTCTGCGCTACTGTCTGGAAGGGCTGTGGTACTGGTGCCCAGGAAAGCACTCCAAGGGTGCTCAGATGGTGCCAGACATTGTCCCGAAGCTTGGGTCCCTGGACCCTAGATCCAGCTGAATCTCATCCGCAGAGCTTCACGGTTCGTGCTGCTGAGTCCTGGAGCTGCTGGAGACTTTCCTTCTGCTCTTTCCCACGAGGAGCTCATCCAGCTTTAAAATGGTCACAGTGGCCATCGAGTGACCCAGAGGGCTCAGGGAGTACTTCTGAGTGTGCTGTGCACCACCCGGCACACCCAGGTTCGTCACGCCGGCAGGTTCTTGGAGCCCCACGCTGAGGCAATCAGCTCAGGCTGCTTCCTTCCAGAAAATGGAGCTATTCTGCTGGAATCTCCCTGTGGTGGTCTGAATGTTTGTGTCCCCTCCAAATTCAGAAATGGAAACTAACCCCCATGGGATGCATCAGGACCATTTGGCAGGTGAGCAGGTCAGAGCCTTGTGGATGAGATGAATGCCCCATATGAAAGACCTGAGGAGGGCGGGAGTGGTGGCTCAGTGGTAGAGAGCTTGTCTGGCATGTGCAAGGACCCAGGTTCAAGTCCCAGCACCACATGCACAGCTAAGTGTCAGAGAAACAAAAACCAGATGAAAAAAATAAATAAAGTGACTCTCACTCTCTTTCTCGAAGGAGGAGGAGGAGGAGGAGGAGGAGGAGGAGGAGGAGGAGCAGGAACAGGAGGAGGAGAAGAAAGAAGCCCGAGGGAGCTCATTTGCCCTTCCACATATGAGGCCACACGAGAAGGCACCATCTATGAGCAGAGAGCAGCCTTCACCAGACGTCAAGGATGCTGACGTCCCAACTGTGGACTTGCAGCTCCAGAACTGTGAGAAAGGAATTCCTGTTGCTTTGAGGCCACCCAGACCCATACCATGGGGTGTCCATTAGAGCAGTCTGCACAGACCTTCACACACAGACCTGCACACACCTTCCTCCCTCATCCTTTGGGATCCTGTGCAAGGCCACAGACAAGCCAGTGAGGAGAAAACTGGGCAGCCTCCTTTCTAGAAGGCAGGAGCTCCTGATTGGCAGGCGGAGGGACAGTAATACGTTCCCAAGCCTCCTCGTGGCCAGTCTGTCAGCTGTGAGATTGAGCCACCTTCTTCCAGCCCAGGGATTCTGCATAGCTCAGTGTCCTTTGTGACTTCTTCCCAGGGGGACATTCTTGGACAGCTTGGAGCACGCTTCTGAAGACTTCACTAACTCTCTTGATTTGGCACATAGCCAATGAAAACCTGTGCTTGATACTGGGGACTTGAGCTTCCAGCGATATGGTTGCTGCCCTCAAGTGGTAACTCTCTAGGGAGGACAGGAGGAAGGGTGTCCATGTCGGAACATAGCAGGAAGGCCTCACCAGAGGCCGAGAGCCCTGCATTTGGACTGCCAGCCTCTGGAATGGTAAGAAATAAATTTCTTTTCTCTATAAGTTTCTCAGTCTCTGGTTTTCAGTGATAGCAACAGAAAATGGATGAAGGCAGTCTATTTCTTGGAGCACGAGACTAACACAGGCAGGGAACCAGACGCTTAGAATCCATGTGCTGCAGTGAAGCGTCCAGCAAGAGGAGGAGCAGCTGAGCCACAGGAGGGACGAGCATCTGCAGCAAGGCAGCCATCACCTGTCCTCTTAGTAGCCCTCTGGGCGAGGCTTCAGGACAGGAAGTCCAAGACCTCCCTGCGTTGCTGTGAGCTGTCGGCTAGGTCATTTCCTTTGCCTTCTGGACAAGAACCTGCTTGATGAGGAGTGCTTGTTAGTGCGATGATGGCCTTGTGACAATAGTCCCTGCAGCTGATGTTGCTGTGGCACTGTGCGTGCGGCCAAGCATCTCACATCCACGACGGGATTTGTCATCCTCTGGTGCCTGGAGGTGAGCACTTGTGTTACTTCCATTTCACAGGTGTGTAAATAGCCTCTGAGATGATTGAGGGTGTTAACTGGGCTGCGGGGCAGGGGCAGGGAAGGGGAGGCTGGAGCTGCTCTTGTGACTCCCAGCCAGCCCTCCACTGTGGCACAGCAGGAGCCAGCCGCATCATAATACCAGCTGTGACATCACCAGTACCAAGAGGGCAAGACAGCATGGCACTGTCTGCTGACAGCAGCTTGTCTCTTGGGGAAAGTGCCACCGCCCGGGGCTAATGACTTCCATGGCTGCACGTGTGAGCTGGCTCTAGGTTTGGAAGGGGAAGGGCAGCTGCTCAACACGCTAGAAGCAGCAGATGGGGCTCCAGGAACCGCTGAGAGGCAGGGGGGGTGCGGGTGAGATGAGAGGAAGGAAGGAGGAGGCTGGTGGGCATCAGGAAGCAGCAGCCTCGTGGTGAGACCCCACAGCCCCCTCCCTTCCCTGAGTGCCACTGTGACTTGCAGTGTGGTGGCTGCTGAAGGTGCCAATTTCAGATTGGGATTTTTATAGACAAGGTGGCACTCAAGAGAGCTGGTGCGAGAGGCAGAGGCAGCTCGGAGCACAGGGAGGCGCGGACTTCAGAGGGAGCCCTCCCTCCCGCCACTGTCCTGCAGGACGGGAACTCTCAGGGGCATGGAGACCCAGCAGGACACAGGAGCGACAGAGGTGGCAGCCTCTGCCTCAGAGAACCCGCAACCATGCACTATGTCTGCAGGGAAAGCAGGTGACTCTGCCAGCTGACACGGCCAGAGGACTCCCAGGAAAACTCTCCCTGCCTCCCTCTGCCACACTCCCGCCCTAAGTGTAGGCAGCAGCACCATCTTCTGAGTGACAGAGATGAGCGCAGGGCATTGAATCATCTCTCTTCCCCCTTTGGTGGTCCCCAGGTGGGTGCAGGTAAGGCCAGGGCCTCCAGGTGAGGCCTCCCCAGAAAGCAGAGCCTGGGGGGAGCGGGTCATCATGGCCTCCTTTCGCTGGTTGTGGTGAGGATTTAAAGAGCTAGTACAGGTGAAGCAGATCTCGGCAGGGATGCGCCCTCCTTAGCCCTCCCCGCCTCATGCCTGGAGGGCAGGAGCGTCATCTCTTGTCCCTGTCCTCTCCCCGTGGTCGCTTGGCTGAATGCCCAACATGGTAAACATCTGCTGTTTGCCAGAGTGAAGTTAGTGCTTTTCTTAGTGGAAATGTAAATTTCAAGGCTCTGTCTTGTTCTTCACAGAGAGTGCACGTGTGTGTCCATTGTGAACGCCCGTCTCCCCAAAACCCTCCTTCACTTCTCCGTTTCCAGGCACTGCCGGTCCCTGCTGTCTTGGATTGATGCATTTTTTCCCAAGGGTTCTTCCCGAGGGGAGCCGGGCACAGGAGGCGACTGCCCAGGCCTGGGGAGGTGGTGGCTGCATTTGTGCTGGAGAAATTGCTGTCTTTCAACAAGCCAGCTGCGTTCTGGAATCAGCTCTCCTGGCCCCATCTCAGCTGCCTCCAGAGCCTCCAGCCATCTGAAGCCTGGCTTTGGTGTGGAGCTCACCTAGAGGGAGACCCTTTCCTGGTGTCCCTCTGTGTGTGCCTGGGTGGGACAGAAAAATCACCCAAGGGCTCCCGTCTTCTCACTTGCTGGCTGTGAGATCAGGGCAGGGCTTATTAGGATCCCTGTGACTCCTGGAGGAGGGGGCCCAAGGCGAGAGCCTGCATCTGTGCACTGTGTGATGTCGTTTCTGTCACATCCTCAAGGGCCTTGAGGAGCCCCAAGAAGCCAAAAAACAGTCCTGGGCAGGTGACCCCCGCTTTAAGCCTCAGTTTCTTCATCTGAGAAATTAAGGTCAGGCCGTGCCTGGCCTGTGGGCGCACTCTGAGCTCGCATCTTTGCCTCTCTTTGCGTGTGCTAAGACAGGAGAGGTCAGTGGCAGGGAAGGTAATGACTGTGTCCTCTGACTTTAAGGAAATGTTACGAATGAGAAAATAATGTGAACCATGAACTGCTGGATAAAGACAGGCAAATCCTGATAGTTCATTTTACCATTTGTTAATTCACAAGCACTTAGGTCGTTTAAGTTTTAAAAGATGCTGCGCAACCACGGGCATGGGCAGTAGTGAAGTTTACGGAGCACAGGGGACGGGTAGAAACCAAGCAGAGTCCGCAGGCGCAGCCGGAGCAGAAACCCTCTGAACCCTGTAGGCACCGTCGAATGCAGCCCCCGCAACAGATCCGCCAAGGCGGTTTCTGTCTTTCCCTTTCACAGAGGAGGGTTTCCAGGCTCAGAAAAGCAAAGCGGTGGCTCAAGGTCAGACACCCAGCCAGCTTGCTGCAGACCTTCACGCTCAGCTACGCGCCCTCTGACGCTCTCATTTCATGAACGGACAAGAGCGGGATTGTTCCTTCCACAGTCAGTTGCCACCCTTGGGGCTCCGTAGCTCATCTCTGATTCTGGTCTGGCACTTCGCCACTTACGGGTTGAAGGGAAGCGACCTGAAACCTCCCCCAAGCTTCGTAAGGAGCCTCACTCTCCTCTCCTGTAAAATGGGTCCACTTTTTCGTCCCCCAGGGCCTCCAGGAACATCCCAGGAGTCACTGGACAGACGCACTCAGGCCTGTGCCTGGCTTGTGGGTGCACACTCTGAGCTCGCATCTCTGCATGTGCATGCTAAAACAGGAGAGGACAGTGACGAGAAGACAGGGGGCCGCGCACCTGAGCCACCAGGAAATCCCAGCTTGCTTCACCTCTGCAGTGGACACAATCAGAGAGGCGGCAGTGAAGACACTGCCGAGTGAGGAGCCCTGGGTTTTCTATCTGGGCTGGCTTTTCCTGACTTCCTAGGTGACTCCCTGTGTGTCCCTGTGTCCCCTTTCTGCTCCCCAGAGCAGGGCTATCAGGAAGATGTCCAGTTACACCCAGCGCAGCCTGCAGAGAAGATTCATGGTTACGTCCCTTCCCACACCCATCGGCCTGGGTCTTGCTGAGCTGTGTGACGAGGGGAAGGGTCCCTACCTTTCACGGCTCCTGCCTCATCATGCTTCTCAAGGAGCAGGTATTGAGGGCTCTCGGGGAGAAAGGGCAGGCTCACCAGCTGGACAAAAGCGGGGACCACGATCACTCCAAACAGGTATGGCCAGGTGCTCTCCTGTGGGGAGAAGGAGCTGCTGAAGGAGGTGACCTTTGGTCATTCTGCTGGGACTGTGCCACTGGACCAGGTATCTGTGACTCTGCAGAAGCCTCTCCACCCAGCATGGTCCCACCAACAGGTTGAGTGAGGGAACGGACCCAGGTGACGCACCTGCCTATATACAGGGCATTTGGGATCATCTCTCCTCCAACGCAGGTGCATGGGTGTGGAGTCACTGATGCCTCCAGGTGACCCCTGCTCCTGGAAGTGTGTGGAGGCAGTGCAGGTTCCCCCTCCAAGACCCCTCCAGAGCCACAGCATCAGACTATCCTGCTTAGGTGGGGACACAAGGAGCCGTCCCCACCCTGGGAGTGAGGGTAGAGGCATGGGGGGGCGGGGACAAGTTCAGGTTGCCTTCAGGTGGGTGACTCTTCCCTCATCTGGCTGTAAAAGGCAAGCAGCCCTCCAACATGGGCCACTCCTGGTCACTTCAAGCAGTGACATTTTCCTAAATGCAGCCCAGCCCTGGCCATGGTGCCCACCAGGCAGCCGTCGTCCCCATCAGTCAGTTTCCTCCCCAAGCTTGACCACAAGCTCTCACCCGGCTGCTGAAAGAGGACAAGGGTGGGAAGAAGGATGAGCCCAGGGCACGTTTTATCCTAAGAGATGAAAAGGAGGAGGCGAGGGAAGGCGGGACACGTGGAGACCTGGAAAGACATGGCACTGCGGGAATCATCTGCCAGTTCAGGGCCCAGCAGCAGTGGTCCTGTCGCCCTCCTGCTCCCTCTGCTGGCTCTCAGGGGGCAGAATTCCGCCCTTCTGATGTCCCAGGATGCACTCCCTGTAGGGTCCTTGATGGCAGAGACCCTATGTGAGGTCCTGGACCCAACGAGAGGAGCAGGGTGAGCTGGGAAGGGGCCTTCCAGGAGTGCTGTGCCGGTGCTGGCCGTGTCCTGGCCTCCCAGGGCCCGTTCCCCTTTCTGGGCCTCGTGGCCATTGGTTTTCATTGAACCCGATTGGTTCCCCTGGCCACATGGAGAGGAACCCGCATGGCCAACACTGGCTTTCAGTTTGGGGAGATGGGCAGGGGACACCCTGCGGAGGCCTCAGTTAGTGCCAAGTAGCTAGGAATCAAGCCCATCCCTCCTGTGTCACCAGAAGAGAGGGGCACATCCAGGGACCATGCCTTGGAGCTGCACTGGGTGAGGGGCAGGGGGGCGATGGCACCCTGGACCAGGAAATGCATGTGCGCACACAGAGACATGAGCTGCAGGCAGGAGTGCAGGCTCAGGGGAAGCTGGAGATACGGGCCCAAAGCTGGAGCCTCTGGTGCAGGCCAAGCCGCAGTGGCTATGCTGTCATTTCATGGCTCCTGGACTTGGCTTGAAGACGAATGGGAACCTTCGAAGGATCTCCACTTAGCTGAGATGGATGATCTCTGTTTTCCTGAATTTTTATTTGGTGTTTCTGCATCTTCCAGTCAGCAAGGGTGTTTGACATTCATGACATCTTAGGCCACCTTCTATTGCTCTAATTAGATACCTGAGGCCTGGTGGTTTATAAAGAATGGAAGTCCATTTGGTTCATGGTTCTGATGATTGGTGGATGGTGTCACAAGGTGGGACAGAGCAAGCATGACAGCTCTCCTCCTCCTCTTATAAAGCCACAGATGTCATCACAAGGCCCCAACTCCATGATCTCATCTCATCACCAAAGCCCCACTTGCAAATGCTACCCATGTGACTTTGGGGATTCAGAGGTTTCCAACACATGAAGTGTGGACTTTCATGACTACTATTCTTGAGAGAGGCTTTCACCAGCCTGGTGTGCCTTTGATCCAGGCTGTCTTAACTGCAAGGACATGTGGGATCCTTCCTAAGGGGATCACTTTGGGGACCATGTTCAGGCCTCTGTCTCTGCAGAGAGGACAGATGCTGTGAACCCCATGCTGGGTGACCCCAGGTTTGGGGCACTGACAGTCCCAGACCAGGGAAGGACAGTGAAGGTGGTGACTCTGCACATGTCCCTCAACTGGGAAGAAGAGAAGGCATGGGCCAGGAAGTGTCCATGGTGGAGCTGGGCAGGCAGCTTTCTCAGGATGGACTGGGCGTGGTCAGCAGCGGAGTGTGTGAACTGGGATTTCTGCAAGGGTGCTGTGCTGAAGGGTCATGGCTCCTGCCCTCCTCCTCCTCTGCAGAGCACCGTGAACAGGGTATCTGGGAGGCGAGTGCTTGGGGATGCTTCCACCCACATGGGAAGATCACATGGGTTAATGGCTGTCTAGAAGTTTGGCATGGGACCTCAAGCACTGCCTCCGATCAGCAGGACACCGCGGCTGTGGTCCTGGCGCATGTGCTTTGCATTATGTCCTTTTGTCCTCACAGCGGGCTCTGACAAGAGTGCGGTGTTTGATGCACTGTTCAGAAACGTTAGGTGCAGCACACAGTTCAACGCCACAGACAGTCTTAACAGCCACAGCCGAGCACCAAGCCCGATCCCAGAACCCGGCTTCTGGTCCACAGGGCCTGAGATGTGCTTTGGTGACCAGAAAGGGCCCACAAGGTAGCCAGATCCATGGTGGGGCCAGAGAGTGGGTCAGCCTTCCATCTGCTAAAGGGTCCTCAGTGGCTCTGCACGGTGCTCAGGTCCCGGCATAAACCGGGGACTCAGCATTGTGCCGTGCGGCAAAGGCAGAGGCAGGGCAGCACGCACTAGCTGGTCAATAAACGTCAGCAGGAGGAAGGGACGAGGTGGGAAGGGGATTCCTTACCTGCTGGTTGCTCACAAACACCCCCTGCCACCTGCAGAGATGGCCTTTGTCTATCTTTCCAGGAAGTCTTCCAAGCAGAAGGCAAAGGCATGGTTTTAAAAGCTGTGTGTTACTCTAAGCATAGGACCCAGGGAGCCTGAGGAGTAGGCGAAAGCACAGGGGTCCCAGCTCCGTGGCCTGGGTCAGGGTCCTCACACCTGCTGTTTCACTCAGTAGGAGAGGCTTGTACAGTCTTGTCGGCCGGGGTTTTGAACTCCCCATCGGCTCCGGTGAGCAGGTCTTGCAATCACTCTATTTTCTCACTCTTTTGTCTGCAAGGTTTGCACTTTTAAAATAGACTGCTAGGTCGTATTTCTCCCAAGCTATCAATAACTGCAAACCTTTCCATAAATAATCTCCTCTAGACTGTGATGAGTCAGCAGAAAGTTTCCAAGTAGAATCCGCACATCGATCTTACCCAGAGCCAAGTTCTTATTACAAGAGGTCACAGAGTGCTCAGACAGAGCAGGGGGCTGGGCCACTCCTGCCACCAGCAAGATGAGGGCTGCAGAGGCAGCCACTCTCAGTGCCACCAGATGCAAAAAGGTGAAGATGAGACCTGCCTTATGAGGCTCTTTGGGTGGGTTTCTTTACATATCTTCATATTTAGATCTCATTAGAATAATGGCTGATGTTAATCGATTGCTCTCCATGTGTCGAATTCCACGCTGCACGGACGTAACCTGGTGTTGACCAGCACAGTTCACGATGCCATCGAAATACAACCTTGGTCTCTATCTCCTATATTCCTTTAAATTGTAATCTATGGGAGCCGTGTGCCCCTGCCCATTGTAGGGGCTCTGGATTCTCTCGTCCAGTTTCAACTTAGACATCAGAATGGCCAGTCCAAAATCATAATCAAGATGGACCTGATGGGGACTGGAGCGGTGGTTCGGCGGTTACAGCGCTTGCCTGGCATGCACAAGCACACGGATTTAAACCCCAGCACCACGTACACAACTAAGTGTCAAAGCAACAAAAGCCATGTGAAAAACTAAATAAAATTGATTTTCTCTCTCTCTCTCCCCCTCTCTGTCTCACTGTCTTTCTCTCTCTCTTAAAAAAAAAAAAAAAAAGATGGACCTGATGGAATGGATCAGGTGACAAATGTCCCTTTTCCTCCCTCTCCCTCCAAGCCTGCAAGAGCTGGGGCAGGAGGTGGGCCACGGACCTCTCCATTTCTCTTCCTCTCCCCTCCCCTCAGCTCCCAGTGTCTGACTCCTCCAGGGTGCAGGCTGGGGGTGCAGGAGCGGTGAGGAGCTAGTTGGGTCTCTGGGGTGATGGGCTTCTAATGCCGATGTTCTTTCCTTGCGAGCGCTCTCTAGGGATTCTGGAGAGCCTCCCCAGCAGTTCCCCTGGCCCCCTGGCCCCCTGGCCTGGCATTTCCAGCTCTTCCTCTCTACTGCAGCCCTAAGGGACCCAGGGGCAAGGCTACTCTGGATATTTGTGAAAATCGTGTCTAGCACTCAAACCTGTGCCAAGAGGGTGAGTTGAGGCTGAATCCAGCCCACCAGATCCCCAAGCTGTGTGCCCATGGAGTTGGCTTATTAATTATGATTTATATTTTATGATGCCTGAACATATTGGGGCCTTGCCGATCTTGGGGAGACTGCCCTTCCCAGAGCTGGCTATTTCCTGGAGGTAGCAAATGACTCTTCTTAGAGCACACCTATGGCATCTGGGCCTTGGCAGATCCTGCTCGCTTCATCTGGGAGACCTCTGCTTCTCCCCTGGAAATCTCCTACCTTCTCCTCTAAGCCAGTTGCAACAGCACCTGCCCTGCAGGGCTCTCCCTGTATCCACGGAAACAGTCAAAGGGTGCTTCCTCCACGCCCCCTTACCTCTCTTAAGCCCTTTCAAAATGGCACTGGGCAAAGTTTCCCTTGTGCCTGCTTCATGCTCCCAGTCAGCTGGCCAAGAAGCGGGTCACGTGGGAGGTCACTGGCTGCCAGTGAGTGTGGGATTGACTGAATGCTGGATGTAAAATTCCTTCATCTGTGTCCCTTCTCATGTAATTCTTGCCCTTCCCTGACTGTGGTCCAGTGTATGAACATTTCTTCCCATATTTTGCTCATCTCCAAGTGGTGTAGGGTAAGAGGATTAATCAGCTTTGGAAGCAGCCATCTCTAAATCATTTTTATTAGGTGTCTAGTCCCTATCTCCCTCTGTGGCCAATTCTTCCCCCAGTTCACTCCAGTGACCCCAGCCTTGTGTTCATGCCCTCAAGCATGCTGTGGGAATTCTGCCCTTGCCCCGTCGGCCCAGAATCCTCTTGCTCATCTTTTTAGCCTTGCTCCTTCCGGCTACTCAGATCTCACCTTCAGGGATGCCCCTCAGAGAAGGCTCCCTGACCCCCAGTGTAGATAATTCCCCAGTTCTTCACCTTCCTTGAGTCTCTGAGTGGGACATTAAGATGGCAGCTGAGATGTTCTTTGAGCTCTGGAACTGAACTGCCATTCGAGTGAATGACACCGGAACTGTATGTTCATGTCCCCTCTGTCCCCTTTTTAACATTTTGTTAAGGGGGTTAGTTCTGTATTCAATTTGGTAGGAATGGATCCAGGAGGACAGCGTGATTATACTTCCCATGGGCAGCATCTGCACCTGAGTTTTTTGTTTTCTTTGGCAAACTCTCAGTCTATTGGAAAAACTCTTAATCAAAACTTACCTTCCAATTTGTGTGTTTAACCAGAGTGAAACAGGAATTAAACAGGAAATAACAAGGAACTAAACTACCAGGAATTGAAAGCACAGGAAGAATGCATGTTTTCTGCTTCTGAGAAACATGCTGTTCATTCTTAACAAAGAATGATTAGCATTTTTAAACTGCCAAATGTATTTTTTGTAATCCAGGGTCTAAGTCTTCTAAGGTGTTTCAATGAAAGACTAGGTAGGAACCAAAAGTCTAGGTATGTTTTTTTCTTTTCAGGGAGAGAATAAGAAGTTGCACAGGAAGGAGCCGAGTTTCCAGGAGAAAGAAGGAAGAAAGAGTGGTTGCTGTCCTGGGCTGAGCACCAAGCTCAGCTTGCTCAAAGCTCCCTGGGTGTGGCAGAACCTCAGATGGGAGATGGCTGCAAAGACCTCTGTGGAGACGAGACATGAGGCACTCCGTCTCAGAGAGCATCACAAGCCCTTCACCGTGGTGGACAGAGGGAGGACAGCCATGGCCAGCAGAGACACTGCTTCTGTGTGGACTTGCTGGACCCACTTAGGCAAGTGACAGTCCTGATTCCCAGGACAGAAGGAGCTGCTGAGGGACCCAAGAGAGAAACAGCAGAGGGCGTGCCAGCCTTAAGGCTATAGGAAGAAAATGCTCCAGGAAGCCACCCAAGAAAGGCACAAGATGCCTGTTGACCTGTCAGCATAAAGCTGCGGTTAAACTGAAAGGGATCCAGGAACATAAAGATGGACCAGCACTGGGGACAAGTTCTATCTTGCAGAACTCACTGGAAGAGGGCGGGGTGGGGGGCAAGGAGAAGAAGGAAGCCAAACTGCACCGCTGACATCCATAAGCCCTCTGCATCTCTGCCCAGCCCTCCCCACACTACACTCACCTGGAGAACTCATCCACCAGCTCTCCTGCCACGACTGTCACCAGAACAGCTAGGAGGGAACCAACTGCCACTGCCTCTACTTCACTCCTTCCTCATCTTTGTATGAGATGATAATCAGCTGAATGAGCCCAACATTGGTTTTGAAAAGTCACAGCCACTTCTGTCTCCGGTGTCATCTCTGTCGTCAGTTTCTGAAACTTTGGGGAGCAATTTGTGTTGCTCTTGCATCGTGGTTTGAATGTGGGAGATCTCCCAGAGCTGCTCAGTTAATGCGGGAATATTAGGAGGCGCAATGATCAGATTGTGAGAGCCGTACCCTAAGCAGTCCTCCTAGTTGGAATGGCCTGACGAGGTGGTAACTGCGGGCAGGTGGGGCACAACTGGAGGAGGCAGGTAACTGGGCGTGTGCCTTGGAAGGGTTCACCTTCCCTGTCGCCCCTTCCCCGACCTCTCTCTCTCTGTTTCCTGACCGCCAAACACAGAGCAGTACCCCCACCACCCTCTTCCACCATGATGTTCTGCCTCTCCTTGGGCTCAGAGCCAAGGACTTGGCCACCATGGACTGCACCTCTGAAACTATGAGCCAAAATAAACTTTTCCACCTCTAGGTTGTCCTTGTCAGGTATTTTGATCCTAGTGAAAAAAAATAGCTGACTTTAGAATCACTTTGGGTTAGAAAATTAAGTTGCCTTTCTTCTCATTCTCTCTTCTTCTTTTTCTTTCTAAAGAAGCATTCTTTATCAGTCTCAAAACACACATCAAGAGGAAAATACACAGTGAAAGCAAACTCCACCTTGGTCTAATTTGCCAAGCTCCATGCACAGAAACTTGGGTAAATGTGAAGGATATAACTAGGGGCTCAGAAAAGCTTTTTCTTTCTTCTTCTTTTTAAATAATGGTCTTTGGGAATTTTTATTTATTTATTTTTTTGAGAACTGTCATTTCTACATAAAAGAAATGCACTTCTTTCTAGGAGAATAAACTTGGGATATGAGAAATTAAAATTTGCAAACTTTTCTCATTGTCCCCAATGAAAGGAGGAGGGAGATATGAAAGTTTTTGACATGGAGTTAAAAAAAAATAACTTGAAATGTAAAATTGTCAGGAGGTAGGAAATTTACAGTGAATTCATTAAGGTGTGGATGAACCACGGCAAATAGACCAGAGACCAAAATAGCAGGAGCAGACTGACAGACAGAGAGCCCTTGGCTTCCCAGCCCTGAGGAGCACCTCCCACAACCCCGATGCTGGAGGCGCTGAGAGCCCAGGCCCTGGAGCCTGGCTCTGCCACTCACAGAGATTACAGTCAGTCACTTCATGTCTCTGAGGCCCAAATTAAGTACCCCAAACTGCTTCACCTAAAGGGAGTGCTTCACAAGTGCTTGATAAATAGCACACAGAACCACGCAGGCTGTGTGGGGCAGTCTCTGCATTCTGGAAGGGGCAGGTTGCTCTCTGCTAAGCTCATTTTCCACTCATGGGTTCTCCCAGAAAGGCCCTGTAACTCTAGCAAGCCACAATTTCTGTGTTGCAAGATCCTTCGAAACAGCTCTGGAAGCACACGTTTGTGGTATGCATGTTCTATGGCCGAGTTATGGTGATGCACAAATTCTGTGACTTACATCCCTGAGATTCGAAAACACTGAGTTTTGAGGGGGTTCAGGTCAATGTTGGTGATTCCATCCGGGAGCCTGGCAAAGGTCAAGCTTGGATTGTCTGTTTCCTAACGGCGCTGGATACCTGTGTGGGCCGCAGGGAACAGGTGGAGATCAAAGTCCAGAGAGGGGAAAGTCCCATGCCTGCTGAGGGGGCACTGTGGAGAAGAGCCTAGAGGCCCCTCACGGTGCCACTCCTCCATCCCAGAGAGCGGCCATATCCTGCCACTTAAAGAGCTGGCAGAGTCATGGAGGGCCCAGTGGGCCCCAGTGTGGGCATTTGGTGCCCACCCACCTGGTTTGACTCTGAACTGCCTGCTCCCTTTGTAACTTTGGATTGGATATTTAACTCCTGGGAGTCCCTTTCCCATCACTGAAGCGGGATGACGGGACCCCCATTACAGGCTTCACAGGATTAAGAAGTTCATGTCAATGCTCAGCCTGGGCCTGGCTCCCCTGAGCACTCTGTCAACAACTGTCATTGTTATAATTCACACAACTCAAGTAGCCACCGTGCACGTGTGTCTCAAATGTGGCAGCTCCTTGGAAGAGTTGGTTACAGGGCCATTTGATTGCTCCAGTGAGTGGGGAGGGATAGCCCTTGCTCCACTGCTCTGGGCTCTCTGGAGGACCTGGCCTACATACTGCTGGCCTCCCGGCTGCCCAGACTCCTCCCAAGAAACAGTCAGGCACCAGGCTATTGGGTGACGGCCATTGGTCTATGTTGGCTGGTGGAGTTGCTGATCTAATAAAGGCCTAAACATGTAGGGGTGAGGCCTCTTTCTGCCTCTTTCCCTGCGTCAGGGTGTGGCAGCTACCCTGGGTGAGCACCCACTACAGAACTAGAAGTTCCCGTGGGCGGAGGCACAGGGTCCTGAGCAGCCCTGCGTGCGCTCACACAGCCAGGCCCTCCCACCAACCCTGACAAGGAAAAGAGGTGTTATCTGACCCCTGCCTTAGTCTCTCTAAGTTTCCAAATTTGGGACAGAGTTAACCTCTTACAGCCATGCAACGTTCTCTAACAAGTGGTCTGGTGCAGGGCTCAAGGTCTGGATCTTTAAAAGAGTATCACGGTGCATTTTCATGCCCAGCCACCTTCTGTAAACCGCTGCCCTAGAGCTTCACTGCCAGAGGCATTCGAGTAGAATGTCAGCCTCCATTCCCTGCTTAGGTGATGACTGCTCCAGCTTTCCTTGGAGTGCTTTCAAATCTTACATCTTGATCTTTCTAAAATTGCATTTTATGTATTGAGTAGTAAAGGATTTTTTAAAAAAGAAACTTCCCAACAAGCAAGGCAGGTCATTCACACTTGCCTTCTCTGATTCCTGAACATGGCAGCCCAGGCCTTACCTACGCGTGAGCATGAGAGGCTAGGGGAGGTGGGGAAGGTGGCAGCAACAGCAGCACAAGATTTCTGGCCCAGGTCTGAAAGTTGGAATAACAAGGTGGAGGAAGAGGCCTCTGAGCCTCCATGGGCCACCAAGGGGAAGTGAGGACATTTACCCCAAAGACCCCCAATGGGTCAGCACAAAGGGACCACCAAAGGCAGGGTGAGACCATGGACAAAGATGGAGAGATCTGGAGAAAGACCATTACACTGCATGCCTCCTGCACAAGTCACCCTTCCTTCCCATGGGAGTCCAATCAATGGACTCCCAATGGAAGTTCAGTCAATGGACCGGCAGTAATTCCAGGCAAGGCAGCAAGCCATCAGGCTGAAAGCAGGAAAACAAACCTCAGAGCCCTCATCACCTGCAGTGGATCCACATCCAGAATAGGGTCTGCATCCAACAGCAAGTCAGCCCCACACTGATGTGGGGGCTCTGCCCATAGAAAAGATGCACACGAGCTCATCCACCGAGTGTGGAACCTGCCCCCACCCAGGTTTCTGCTCATTTCCTTTTTAAACAAGAATGAAAGCAGAAGATATTTGGAAAAGATCTCTAACACAGAGGTGGGAGCAGAAAGAAACCAAAGAAAGATAAGGAATCTGGCAGAGAAAGAAGATGTAACAGCAGAACAAAATGTAGGGGGAAAAACCCTATCATCAAAATAGGTGTAGATATTGTAACCAGCAAACAAGAACAGGATACTGTGAGAAAGGGATGGGGGGACCCTTAGAAATTAAAACTATGAAAATAATTAAAATGCCTTAGACAACATGGAAGCTAAATTTGAGAAAATTTTCCATAAAGATGAACAAGATAATAAAGAGACAGAGGAAAGAAGAGAACATATTAAAGTCAGAATTGGAAGAGCAAGAAGTTTCACAGAAAGTATGTGAGAATAGAAAGATGAGAAGGAGAAAATTTCCAAACAAGTGGCATAATGGATTTCTCAGAGTGAAAGGAAGTGAATATGTAGGTTGACAGCGGGTGCAGGACACAGCGCTCTGCACAACACAAGAAAATGACCCAAAGAATGAGACGGTAAAATTTCAAGATGAAACACAAAGATTATAAAAGTTCCCAGAAAGAAATAACAGCTCAAATAAAAGTGATCAGAAATAAGAAAGTCATCAGGGTCTGATCAGCAGTGCCAGAGGACAGTGGAACAGTGCCTTCAAAATCCTCAGGAACATTACACGCATTCAGTTCTGTATCCGGCCAAACTATCTACAGTGCGTGAGTGTAGAAACAGACAGTTTTAGATGTGAAAGGTCTCAAGAGCTTTGACTTCTCTGTTTTCTTCTTAGGAAAGCACTAGAGGAAATTATTCAGCAAAATGAGGAAATAAACCAAGAGGAAGATGCAAGGTCCAGAAACAAAGGATCCTACTCGGAAGCAAATGCAAAGAATCTAGGTGAAGCCAGAGGAGGCACAAAATGAGAGTCTCTAGAACAGTTGTGATGCCAATGAGCATTTTGAAAATGCTTTTTTATTTTATTAAGAAATTTATTTGTTGAACAATCAAACATGCTTCTAATGAAACAATATAATATATATATAAATTCTGAAAATTAGTTTTACCCCCAAGAGCCCCCCTCCCAAATTACTCAGCCTATGAATGCCTTAGGTAGTATGTCACTATACCTTTTCTGGGTTTAATACATGAGAGTTGACCTCCTTTCTCAATGGCCAGGCTCTAGCTCCAGCCTCTACGGATGAGTGAAGATATTAGACCCTTGGTTCTCTGGGTTATGCTGATTTCACTCAGTATAATTTCTTTCATAGCCATCCATTTACTTTCAAAGGCTGCAATATCATTGTTTCTAATTGCTGAGTAGAACTCCATGGTATATAAACTCCATGGTATATATGTACCAAAAGGCAGAATTAATATAATAAAAATGGCCATTCTGCCAAAAGGTCTATATAGATTTAATGCAATCCCTATTAAGATACCAAATATCATTCTTTTCAGATATAGAAAAAGCAATTCTCAAATTCATCTGGAACAATAAGAAACCAAGAATTGCCAAAACACTACTAAGCAAGAAAGATGAAACAGGCGGTTTTGCTGTACCAGATCTAAAACTATACTACAGAGCTGTAGTAACAAAGACAGCATGGTACTGGTATCGAGATAGGAAAGAAGACCAATGGAATAGAATAGAAGACCCCGAAACAAACCCTCAAATCTTTAAACATGTGATTTTTAACAAAGGGGGACATGGAGGAGAGGCAGCTTATTCAACAAATGGTGCTGGACAAACAGGACAGTCACTTGCAGACAGTTGGATTAGACCTTTATCTTTCACCTCACATTTTGAAAATTTATCACCAGCTGTTTAATATTGGACATTTGGAAAAGATCAATCCCGAGTACAGAGGGAACAAATCTAAGCAAATGAGAAAATAACAACAAAGGAATGGTTAAGTCCAGGAAAAACAAAAAGTTGTATAAGAAGGAGAAATGCTCGATACGTAGTTGTAGTAATATAAGTGTCAACGAGTGAGTTAATTAAAAACAGTTGGGCTGTACTTGTACTGGAAGGATAGAACGAAGGGAGGGATATTGGGGTTAAGAATGCTAAGACCTCAACACCATAGTAGGCCATTAGTGGACTGTATCAAAAGCAAACGAATCTATAAGTAGATAATAATAATAATAATTTTAAAATAATAAGCAATTATTTTAAAATACGGGAGGATTATTTTAAAAAGAACAGGTAAAAGGGTTGTAAGGGATGGCACAGGAAGGCGGTCAGGAGGCTTTAGCGGGTGGGACAATGACCCTCCACTCGCCAGCAGAAGCTTCATGATAGTACTGGATATTTTGAACCATTTCTATGTGTTGTTTTGACTAAAACCATTGAAATTGTAGGACAAATGTGAAATTGAAGTATGAATAATTGACTGGGGACACTTCTGGAGTTCCTGCACGCCTTGAGGTTTGTCCTAGGTGGTGAAAGCCGTCTGTCCACCTGCTGAGGCTCCATCTGCAGTTAGGCCAGCACAGTCAGGTAGAGGAACCCGAATGTTCTGGCCGTCACATCACAGGTCTGAATTGGGAGCCAGAGGGGTGTTCGGGGGTGACGTTCAACTCATTGTCCAGGTTCAGCATTAAACTGTGCTGGGCAAAGACCAAGGCTAATTGGGTGTTGTTCCCCCTCAGCTTTTAAAGTGTGGAAACAGGTTGGATCAGTGGGTGCTGTCTAGGAAGCTCAGAGGTCAGGAGGTTATATGTGCTAGGACTTGAAATCTGCCAGAAGCAACGTCTGTCTTGTCCAGTGACTTGCAGGGTTTGGATTGCATCTCCCCAGGGACCTGTGCCTCCCTAAGTCACTCACATGCCACTCAAACTGCACAGATGGGCACCAGCACTGGAAGAAGAAAACAGGCGTCTCCTCCCGGAAAGCCAGCTCCCTGTCGATGGCCCCAGAGTGACCTCCATCCAATTCAGTTAGTGAAATCATTGCTTGGCCACCCTCACCTAGTTCTCAGTCTCAGGGTCACCCACTCCATGCCAGAAGTACAGCAAAGGGAATCTGAACAAGAGCGGCCAGGACTCTTAAGGGAGTGCAGTCAAGGTGAAGTTGGAGGGAAGCGGGGAGACGGGGCACCTCCCAGGGCAGCCCGGATGGAAGGCCGGTCACATGTGAGCACTCAACCTGTGTTGGACCCGCAGCTCAGCAGGGACTTGGCTTCCCTTATCCCCCTTCAGAAGGGCCGCGACAGTCACATTCCTCTTCTGCTGTTTGACTTGGGTTCTTGAAGGCTGAGTGAAGCATTTGAGAGGGTGAAAAGCTAGGTGATTCCAGGTGGAGGAGTGGCATGAGCATTATGGGATGGACAGCAGCACAGCGTATAGCACAGTACTGATCGCTCACGATGCCAGGGCTGGGAATGGGTTGGTACTGGATCTTGGACCCAAGTCCAGCCAGGGCCCTTCAAACGCCAGCTGAGGGATGTCGGCTTCATTCACTGTGGCATTGTCAGCAGGGTGGCCCGTCATAGACTCGTTCATAGACTGCAGTGCTGAGCACTTCACCCATGGCTCCTGGTTCAATCATGGCAGTAACTCTGTATTGATTATTGTCCCCATTACAAAAGGTTACAGAGTAACCTTTCCAAGTCACAGAGGCAGGAATCAATCCCACAACTTCCTAACTTCCAATCAGAGTAACCCACTCAAAGTGCACGGTAGGAAGATGGTGGGGCCGAGGACAGGCGCGTGGAGGGGCCCAGCTCACCCTTCCACCCCACCTCTTGTCACTGCCTTCCTGGTGCCTGAATTGAACCACTTGGTTTCCAAACGTGCCGATCTCTGTTGATCCTTTTTGATTGCTTTTTATTGACTCTTCCCTCTACCCAGAATGGTGCCTCCCTCCCACTTGGCCAGGTAATCATCCTCTAGACTACCAAGTAGACGCCACCTTCTCCAGAAAGATTTCCATCGGCCTCCTCTGCTGCGTTGGGATCTTTCTCAGGGCCCGTCCACTCCGGGGCTCCCGTGTGGGCCTGATGGGCCACGCTACTGCTCTGGCCTCTGCTGCCTGGTCTCACACCTGCCTCTCTGGCAGGGAGGGCCTTGCAGGCAGGGGCTTCACCTGATTCATGCCTGTGGGGTGGGGTGCATGTGGTGCTCAGTCAACCTGAGGAAGGAACTCCTCATGCTGTCTGGTGGAGGAGGTGGAGATGGTGGATGTCAGCCATCTGTGGTTCCAAAGCCAGGTGAGGAGGGTCTGAATTTAGGGGCATTGGTGGGGAAGGAGGGAAGAGGACACATGAGACCATGGAGCCTTGGAGGGAGAGTAACAGGGCCAGCGGGAACAGGAAGAAGGAGCAGCCTGACTGAGTCAAGGTGACCTGCAGGGTCACTCTGGGGATAAGCTGGGTGTCCCTCACCAGGGAGCTACCTGGGCCTCTCCCACACTGCACAGACAGACGGCACCCAGGCCTCCATCCTAGAGGCTGCCTGGCTCCCACACTGGCCGTGCTATCTAGGTCTACAGGAGCCTCCCTTGCCCCCTTCCTCCTTCCTGGTTTGCTCTGTTCCACAGGATTCATGTGTCTGTCTCTAATCCATGTCCTCTGCCAGAGAGGACAGAGGTGCTTATCTGCTTTCTTCACTCCTAGACAGAGCCTACCTCAGTGCCAGGCACACAGTAGGTGCTCAATAAATGCTTATTTAATGAATGACCAGACAAACTTGTCCAAGGAGGGCTGGGGCTCCTGCCCACTGCAGAGAGGAGAGGGCACCCAATCCCAGGCCAGATTCAGACATCAGACCCCACACCATGCACGCGGGGTCTGGAAGCCACTGGTGCATGTGGGGTCTGGAGGCCCTGGGCTCACTTGACCTACTCAGTAGCTCCCCACAAAGCATAGTCCTGGGCTCGCTTTGGTGGTAGACAGGGGGACTATGAGCAAGGTCTGAGCGAGGCTGGCTGAATCCCGGCTTCAGGTGTCTGTTAGCAAGTGACCTTGGCAAGTTCTCCAACCTCCTGGGTGAGGCAGTTTCCTCATCTGAGAAATGGGTGTAATACCAGAGTCATGCCCCACAGGAGTGTCGTGCATTGTGGGGACTGCAGAACACAATGCTGGCAAAGAATTCAGCACAGACCCTGACAGGAAGCAAGCACTCTGGAGACAGAGAGGGGGCATCCACCCATCCACCCATAGCACCTAGTCCTGGTGTGCAGTCTATGAGAGGTCAGGAGAGGGGAACTGGAGAGCTGGAGGAAGCCACGTGCGTCTGGACTGTTAAATGTTAGGCACCGTGCAGAGTCTCACAAGCCATCGCACTTAACGCCACCCAGGCTGCAGCTGAGGTCTGTTCGGGGTGGACGCGAGGTGTCCCCCAAACGCCTGTGTTAATGCAGAAGTGTCCAGAGGAGGAGTGGTTAGACTCTGAGACTGTGGCCTCGGTCCATTTTGGTTTGAACGGACTGACTGGGTGGTAATGGTGGGCAGGGGGTGCGACTGGAGGAGGTGGGTCCTGGGGCGTGACTGGAGGGTGCATCTACCCCGTCGCTCTTTCCCCTCCCTCTCTCCCCACTCTCTCTGCTTCTGACAGCTCTCCTCTGCCGCAGCGCCTCAGCCCTGATGCTCCACCTCTCCTCGGGCCAAGCGACGGAGCTGGCTAAGCAGGGACTGCGCTCTGAACGCAAGAGCCAGAGTGAGCCCTTCCTCCTCGAAGTTGTTCTTGTTGGGTGTTCTGGTCACAGAGGTGCAAAGGTGCCTAACACTTGGTCCCAGGTCCCTAGCCACTCTGGACAAGGTTTCCCTGGAAGTCTCCACCTTCTAACCTGTGAACCCGGGATGACACCAGGTCTCTGCCCCAGGCAGAGGGGAGATTACAGGAGATGGATAAAGCCCAGGCTGGGCACAGTGGAAGCGCTGTGCAAGCTCTAATCCCACTCAGCCCGCTTCCTGTTCCCTTGCATGGGGTGGACAAAGAAATGACCATCAGCCTGTTCGGCAAGGGAGAGGAGAGGCGTTCAGAGGAGCCAAGTACAAAACAGCCAGGCAAATCCGAGCCCGGGTGGCCTGAGCTCCCGCGCTGGCAGGTGGCTCAGCCTGCCTGCATCTGGGGCTCTCACTCTAACACAGATGCGGACCACAGGAGTTGGCACGTCAGGGTGCCCAGTCGGCAGATGGGACGCAGCAGAGCTCAGGAAACTTTCCAAGAGAAGTGGCCGCTGTGTGGTGCAGTGGGCAGGGCTGGGCTCAGTGCCGAGGGCCGGGTGTAGTCCTCCTGGCAGCTGTGCAGCCCCCTCCAGTCACCTCCCTTCCAGCCCCTACCGGAGGCCACCTAGTCAAAGGGCAGCTAAGCTAATCACCCCCCTGAGGCGGCCTTACAGATAACACAGCAAAGTTCAGACAAGCTTCAAAGATGTTCTTTAAAATTCCAACTGACGTGACTTCAAGAACTATTAAATTCATCTTTGTTTCCCTCCTGCTTTCCTTGCTTGCAGATGGAGACACCGGCTGAGCTCACCAAGAGGCTGAAGTGCCCCTGCCCCGGGATGTGTCAGCATAGTATCAGCCATCAAATCAGAGGCCCAAGCAGGCAGGAGCCTCAGAGCTGCCTCCATGCAAAGGCCTCCTTCCATCCACAGTGAGTGGGGGTCAGGAGAAGCGACTCGCCCAAGCCTTAGCACTCTGGGTGCTTGGTGTCCTGAGTTCTGACCACACACGTCACTGCAGGTGAGTACAGGGAGACTGAAGCACTTCTTCTCAGAAGTGAACAAGCTTCAGCAAATTCACATACCAGGGTCTGGAGCAGTGGCACACACCTGTAAAATGACTTAGGAGGCTGAGGAAGGAGGATTGCGAGTTCAAGGCCAGCCTCAACAACTAATGAGACTGTGTCTCAAAATAAAAAGTCAAAAGGACTGTGGATGTAGCTCAGGGGTAAAGTGCCTGTGAGTTCAGTTCCATGAGTCAGAGTCTTCGTAATTTCAAGGTCAAGGGCAGCTCAGGGTTGCAGACACTGCAGATAGATGTATGATGATACAAAGATGAGACCTCTGACCTCTTTCCACAAACCAAGGTCAGAGGTCTCAACTTTGTATCTGACGTTGGTCCCTGGAAGAAGGGACAGGAGCATGAGTACTTGATTTGGAGGCAGAACTCGATTTGAGTCTGCGAGAGGAGTCTTATCCGGGGAAGACGGAGGTGGGAGCAGTGAGTTCTAGTGGCTGACAGGAGAGAAGCCATCTCAAGAGGAGCCCCTCCTGCTGGGCCTTGAAGGGTGACAACAGACAAAGGAGACAGGCAAAGGGAGGCAGGAGGAAGGAACAGCGAAGACAGAAGATGCTGAGTGTCACCCTGACATTTGGGAAAGGGACCGTGGGCCAGGCAGGCTCCTTCCACTGTTCTAGTCAGCCTTTCGCTGCTGTGACCCAGGGACCCAACAAGAGCAATTTTAGGAGGAAAAGGTTTATTTAGGGGCTCACAGTTTCAGAGGTCCCAGTCCACAGGAGGCCAGCTCCATTCCTCAGGGCTCGAGATGAAGCCAAACATCATGGCCGAAGAGCGGCAGAGTGAGCAGGGGTCACATGGGGAAGCAGAGCAGAAAGAAGCTCCAGGCCAAAGGCCCCCAGGGACCACCTCCTCCAGCCACATCCTACCAGCTTAGGTCACCAGTTAATCCGTAAAGGGGATTAACTCACCAGTGGGGCTAAGGCACTTCTAACCCAATCATTCCACCTCTGCCTTCCTGAATTGTCACACGTGAGCTTTTGGGGGACACCTCACACTCAAACCATGGCATCCTCCTCCCGTGCACATGGGAATCACCCCAGGAAGTCTGAGGAGAAGGCAGATGTTTGGAGCCACCTGCTGAGTTTCCAATTCAGAGGCCCAGAATGTGGTGGGAGCTCCTGGTTAATAAACACCCAGGTGATTCCAGCGTGATGGCCCCTGACACTGAGATGGAGGGCAGGGGAGGCGAGAAGTGCACAGGAGTAACAGGCCACAGGAGCCTGGCATGTCAGCCTCCGGGAAGTCTAGACCTTGTCCCGGGAGACCAGGGAGACAGCAATGACATGGCCTGAATATGGACAGGGAGAGGTTGCTGAGTGCGTATTAAAGCCAAGGTTGGGCACACCTGGGGACACAAAAGGGTCTGCAAGTGCTTGGGACTTTAGGATTTCGGAGATGTGGCTCAGCAGGGATCAGGCTGGGCAGGGAAGGAAGCTGCACCTCTAAAAGCTTCCTGGCGGTGGTGCGGTTGTGCCGGCCCAGGACGCAGCCTTGGAGACCCTGCACACACCAGGGCGACCTCCTTCTGCAGCTGAGGCCTCTTCCAGACTCCAGCCCTGACAGATGGCCCCCCTTCTGCCCAGGAGAGAATTATCTTGCTAGAGTGAGGGAGGAAGATGAATAGCAGCTGACAAGCAGGCCTGCAGTGCTTGCTGTCCCCACTGAGAAGCCCATGGAGGCTGCAGAGGAGATTCGGAACCTGGAGTGTCATGAAAGGAGTCCGGACTCAAGTGGCACAGGAATGCAAGGGTGGCCCTCCCTTCCCAGGTCCCTCCAGAGGACGTTCTTCCTGGGACTGCTCCTGGCCCAGCTGAGCGTATTCTCCAGCAACAGAGAGCATCTGGATCAAGGCACAAAAGAACGCTTCACCTCCAAGAGGAAAGGCGTGGCTGCCGTGTCACTGGAGGTAAGGACAGTTGTCACCAGGTGAGGAGGCTGTCGTATTGCTGCGGCTACAAACAGCTTCCATCTGGACGAACATGTTTCTTATTTTCTTGACAAAAGTCAAAAGTTCTTTCCTCCTAGGTCTGGAAAGTTCTAAGCCAAAATGCTCACAGAAAACAAGCGCCTCCCCTCCTTGGGGTTGGCTCCACGAGACCAACACAAGACTGGCCGCTTCCTGTCCAGGCCCTAACCGCTGGGCTGCCCCAGTCAGGGCCTTGCCCTAGTACAGAGAAATCATGGGCTTCGAGGTCAGGAAACCCAGTTTCCACCGCAGCCCTGCTGCTCACATTGGGGTCAGTACTAAAGCCCCCTGCGTCTGAGCAGGTAATAAGAGTAATATTTACTCTTACGTTTGCTACTTGGATTAAATGAAATGATGGCTGACACCAATTCTGCACCAGCTCCGGGTACTGTTCCAAGAGATTTAAGCCTTATAGAATCCCTACTAAGGAGGTACCACTGTTATCCACTGCACAGGGAAGGAAACAGACTGAGAGAGGTTTAGCAGCTTATTCAAAGTCCCACAGTGAGCGGCGGGCAGGCGGG
>PVKS010014674.1:0-47805 GCA_004027875.1 Aplodontia rufa
GGTTGATTTGTCAGTTTGATTCTAGCTGCTATTTTGTTTTGTTAGTCTTTTCATCTTTCTTTCTAGTTTCTTTCCTTCTCATCTCTGTTCTGTTCTTCTTGTTTCTCCAGCAAATCCTTCACTTCCCTATTTTCTCTCTGTACACATTTGAAAAATACAACTTCCTGTCTAACTTCCTCTTACTGTCCCCTCTCTCCCTGGCTTCTAATTAGTCTATTCCATTCAACTCTCCATTATTAGTGTTGTGTTACCATTATCATCGTGAATGTCAAACTCTTTAATTATTATATGCTTTGAAGCCTGACATAGGGGATAGTCAACTCTATGGTCGCCAAAAGCAATGACTAACACTAACATTTGTCTCAGAGATGGAATTTAACTTTGGGTTATATTTGATACAAAATAATCAAATTAATACTGCTTATTGTATTCACTGACTGTTTGAATTGATGAACTCATACTAGCTCAGGGGGAGATGAAAAATCTCAAGGTTCATTAATAGAGCACAGGTTAGGGACCAGACTTCTGAACTCAACTTCTCCAACATCATCTCATCTCAAATTCAGGATGCAACAAAATCCCCAATCCTACAACAAAGACCCTAAAGAGAAACACAGAGCTCAGACCAAGAATTAGCTTCAATTTAAGGAGTATAAAGAAACCTTAGCAGAACCCCACCCCACACCGATGTATTCCCAGGACTCTGGTCCTATCACATCAGGTGCGCAGGTCTCTTCCAAGGACTTCACAACCAAACACCACCCAGCTACAATGCACACACACCTGGTACAGAGTTATTGGGCCCATCCCATCACCAAGGAGTCCAGATCCTAGAACAGCAGTTAGGTTGGTCCAGTCTGTCTGGCCTGACTCACACCCTTGGGACCCTACCACCCAGTGGCACACTCCTACCATTTAGTTTCAACAACGCAGTGGGCAGCCCACCAACCCCACCAGGTCCCAAGTCAAAATACTGGAACCTAGATCCAAAGATGTAACAAAATAAGGCTCCAGGCAGAAACAGCATTTTGGAAGAAAGAGGTCACCAGAGCAGTGGGGTCAGACCCATTCCTTGACATGTAAGGAAGAAGTACCTGGAGATTGGTCTAGTATTCACACAGGAAACCCCAATTCAAAAATCTAAAAGAAGTTTTTCAAAGATCAAGAACCAAACTAGAACCAAACTAGAAGAGGTTCACCTCAAACCCACAACTCCTCTAGCAAGGAGTTCACAGTCAAGGACCGGGAGGAAAGTCTAGAACAAGTAATCAATGATCTGATAACAAAAAGGAACAATTAACTAAAAGAATAGTTAATGAAGGGAATAAATGAGAAAACTCAAGAATTGAGAAACTCTAACATCAAAGAAATAGACATACTCAGAAAGGAAGTTACAGAGCTAAAATCTGCAGCCAATGACATGAAATGAACCATGGAAGAATTTAATAATAGACTAACATCTGTAGAAAATAGAACCTCACCTATTGAAGAAAGAACTTCTGACAATGAGGACAGGCTAAGCAAAAAAGAAAAATAACTTAAAGAACAAGATCAGAATTTCTAAAATGTCTGGGATGAAAGAGAAGAAAAAAAATTGGAGAGTAATTGGAATACAAGAAGAAATTGAAATACAAACAAATGGTATGAGGAACATCCTCAAGGAAATTGTTAAAGAAAACGTTTCCTATATAAAAATTGAGTCAGATATGCTCATCCAGGAAGCTTAAAGGACACCCAATAGACCTAATCAAAAGAGAAACTTAACAAGACACATCATATTCAAAATGTACAACAGGGATATCAAGGAAAGATTATAAAACCAGTAAGGGAGAAATGCCAAATCATATTCAGAGGGAAACCAAAAAGAATTATTCTGACTTTTCAACTCAGACCCTGTAGGCAAGAAGGTCATGGAAAGAAATCTTTCAACATCTGAATGACCACAACATGCAGCCTAGAATACTATACCAGGCAAAACTCAGCATCATACTTGAGGGGGTAAGATCAAACTGGCAAAATTCATGAACAGAAAACCAGCCTTATCTTTGAGCATATCCTCAAAGATATGCTCCAGACAGAAGAACAAGCAATCAATACCCAAAACCCACAAACACAGGACATTTAATAAAGGTACATCCTATCAATACCCAACCAAGACAGCACAGAACTTACTAATGATTATGGACCACATGCACACTTCTATTATAATGCTGAATGTGAATGGTCTAAATGCACTACTCAAAAGACACAGATTAGCAGACTGGATCAAAAAACAAAATCCAACAATAAACTGCTTACAAGAGACCCACTTAACAGTCAATGACATCCACGGACTAAGGGTGAAAAGATGGGAAAAAAAACCTATCATGCGTACAGCCCAAGAAAGCTGGTATCACAATACTTATATCTGACAAAGTAGAATTCAAACATAAACTAATCAAAAGAGATAAAGAAGGTCACTACTTAGTAATAAAGGGAACACTACAACAGGAAGATATAACCATAGTAAATATATAGTCTCAAAATAACAGTGCTCCCAACTATGTGAATAAATTACTTCATGACTTAAAATCACTTGCAGACCTCAATACAATAATACTGAGTGACTTCAATACTCCTCTGTCACCAATGGATAGATCATTAAAACAAAAAATTAATAAAGAAATCTCCAGCCTAAACAACTCCATAAACCAAATGGACTTAACAGACATATATAGAAAATGTCATCCCAAATCAGCCGCATGCACCTACTTCTCAGCAGCACGTGGATCCTTTTCCAAAATAGACCATATTCTGGTTCATAAAGGAAATATCAGCAAATATTTAAAGTAGGCATTATTCCATGTATCCTATCATACCATAACACCATGATCCTAGCAATCAACAGCAAAAATCACAACAGAAAATACACATATTCATGGAGTTTGAATAATACCCTATTAAATGAAGAATGGATCCAAGAAGATATAAGAGCAGAAATCAAAAAATTCTTGGAAGAGAACAAGAATGAAGACACAACATATTGAATGCTCTGGGACAGCATGAAAGCATTCTTGAGGGGAAAATTTATAACATTGAATGCTCACATTAAAAATCAAGAGAGATCCCATAAATAAATAAGCTCATGCTCCAACTCAAATCCCTACAAAATGAAGAACAATCTAATCCCAAAGCCAGCAGAAGACAGGAAATAATCAAGATCAGTGCTGAAATCAATGAAATTGAGAACAAAATAAAAAATAAAAAGAATTGATGAAACAAAGAGGTGATTCTTCAAAAAATAAATAAATAAAATTGATAACCCCCCAGTCAATCTCACTGAAAGAAGGAGAGAAATGAAGCAAATCAATAAAATCACCAGTGAAAAGGAAGCAATCACCACTGACCCCATGGAAATCCAACAGATTATAAGATCATACTAAATTAAAGAATGTGGAAGACATGACAAATTTCTAGACACATACAACATCCCTAAGTTGACACAGGTTGATATTGAATTCCTAAACACCCCAATAACAGGCACTGAATTCCATACAGCAATTAAAAACCTACCAAAGAAGAAAAGCCCAGAACCTGATGGCTTCCCCACTGAGTTTTACCACACTTTTGTGGAGTAGCTGACCTCTCCTCATAAAACTATTCCAAGAAATTGAAAAGGAGGGAACTCTCCCAAACACATTTTATGAAGCAACCATAACTCTGATACTAAAACCCAACAAGGACACATCAAAAAAAGAAAACTACAGACCAATATCACTGATGAACCTAGATGCAAAAATCCTTAATAAAGTTCTAGAAAACCGTATTGAAAAACATATCAAGAAGATAATTCATGATGATCAAGTGAGCTTCATTCCAGGTATTCAGGGCTTGTTCAACATACGCACATCAATTAATGTAATCACTTAAACAGAATTAAGGACAAAAACCGTATGATCATTTCATTTGATGCAGAAAAGGACTTTGAAAAAATTCAGCATTGTTTTATACTCAAAACTCTAGAGAAAATAAGGATTGAAGGAACTTATCTAAACTATGTAAAGGCTATATATGCCAAAACAATATCCATAAATCAATAGCATTCCTATACACTAAAAATAATAGGGCAGAAGAAGAAATCAGGAAACCCATCCCATTCACAATATCCTTGAAAAGAATGAAATACCTGGGAATTAATCTAATAAGGAAAGTCAAAGACCCATATAATGAAAATTATCAGACACTGAAGAATGAAATCCAAGATGACCTAAGAAGATGGAAAGATGTTCCATGCTCTTGGTTAGGCAGAATAAATATAATCAACATGGCCATTCTACCAAAAGCTCTTTATAGAATCAATGCAATCCCCAACAAGATACCAATGTCATTCTTTACAGACATAGAAAAATCAATTCTCAAATTCATTTGGAACAAGAGGAAACTCATAATAGCGAAAACATTACTAAGCAAGAAAGAAACAGGTAGTTTTGCTATACCAGATCTAAAACTATACTATAGAGCTGTAGTGATAAAAACAGCTTCGTATTAGTATCAAGATAGGAATGAAGACCAATGGAATAGAAGACCAAAAACTATAGTATATACATACCATGGAGTTCTACTCAGCAATTAGAAACAATGATATTGCAGCCTTTGAAGGTAAATGGATGGGCTGGAGTGGTGGCTCAGTGGTTTCGGCGCTTGCCTGGCAAGCACCAGGACCCAGGTTCAAACCCCAGCACCACGTAGACAACTAAGTGTTAGAGCAACTAAATAAAGTTGTTTCTCTATTTCTTTGTCTTTCTCACTGTTCCTCTCTCTTTAAAAAAGAAAAAGAATGAAGGTAAATGGATGGTGATGGAAGAAATCATGTTGAGTGAAGTTAGCCAAACCCAGAAAGTCAAGGGTCGAATGCCTTCACTTATCTGTGGAGGCTTTAGCTAAATCCAGGCCTGTGTGAAAGGTAGTCAATCTCATGTATTAGACCCAGCTGAGACATAGTAACACATAATCTAGGGCATTCACAGATAAGTATCTGGAAGAAGCAGCGAGGTGACTGGTCGGGGAGGATGGGAAGGGACGATGGGGAGGGATCAAGGGGGTAATTCTGATTTTTAAATATATGCATATCATATTGCTACTTTGGATGCATTTTATTGTATAACTTTCTTAATAAAAATGTGAATGAAAAAATAAAACACTATAAAACTCCACTGTATGTATGTGAATATATATACACATACGCATACATACATATATATATACCACAGCTTTTGGATCCATTCATCCAGTGATAGGCATCTGGGTTGATTCCATAATTTAGCTACTGTAAATTTAACTGCTATGAATATTGATTTTGCTGTGTCAATGTGCTGATTCTCTTATGGGAAAATGCTCAAAACAGGGATCTTGAGTTGTACGGTGGTTCCTTCCCTAATTTTTTGAGTGTCCACACTGCTTTCCAGAGGAGCTGTGCCAGTCTGCAGTTCCACCAACAGTGTACTAGGGTTCCTATCTCCCTGCAACCCCTCTAACATCTGTTATTGTCTATATTCTTCATCTTTACCAATCTGACTGGAATGAGGTGAAATATAGTTCTGATTTGCATTTCTCTGATTACTAGTAATTTAAAACTTTCTCATTTATTCATTGGCTTGCTTAATTTCCTCTGTTAAAAAGTTTCTATTTAGTTCTCTGGACCATTTATTGATTGGATTTTTTGTTTTTGGTATTAAGTATTTTGAGTTCTTTGTAAGTTTTTGATATTAGTTCCCTATCAGAGGAAACACAGGCCATGATTATCTCCCATTCTGTTGGTTGCCTCTTGATAATTTTCATCAATTCCTTGGCTGAGCAGAAGCTTTTCAATTTAATAGCATCCCATTCACTGATTTTTTACCTTTATTCTTTTGCTTTGGGAATCTTGTAGAGAAAGTCTTTGCCTACACCCAAATGCTGGAGTGTTCTTCCTAATTTTTCTTCTAGCAGTTGTATGATAGCTGCTAATTAATTTCTTGTTCCTTGAACCATTTCAATTTGATTTTTATGCAAGGTGAGAGATAAGGATCTAATTTCAACATTCTGCAAATGCCTGTCCAATTTGTCCAACACGATTTGCTGAATAGGCTGTCATTCCTCCACGTTATATTTTGACCCCATTTGTCAAAGATCAGATGTTTAAAAATTTGTGGGTTTATCTCAGAATTCTCTATTCTATTCCATTGGTCTTCATGCCTATTTTGATACCAGTACCATGTTGTTTTTGCTACTACAGCTCTACGGTATAATTTTAGATCTTGTATTGTGAAACCACCTGTTTCATCTTTCTTGCTTAGTATTTTGGCTATTCTGGGTTTCTTGTTATTCCAAATGAATTTGAGAAATGCTTTTTCTTTATCTGTAAATGACATAAATGTCTTGATGGGGATTGCATGGAATCTGTATAGTGCTTTTGGCAGAATGATCATTTTAATTATATTGATTCTGCCTAAACAAGAACATGGAATGTCTTTCCATTTTCTCAGGTCTTCTTTAATTTCTTTCTTCAATGTTCAATAATTTTCACCGTAGAGATCTTGTACTTCCTTTGTTAGATTAATTCCCAAGTATTTTATTCTTTTTGAGGATATTGTGAATTGGACTGATTTCCTGATTTATTCTTCTGCCCTATTGTTAGAATATACGAAAGCTATTGATTTATGGGTATTGATCTTATAGCCTGCCAATTTGCTAAATCTGTTTATAAGCTTAAATAGTTTTCTGGTAGAGTTTTTTGGGTCTTCCAGATATAGGATCATGTCATCAGCAAAAATGAATAGTTTGACTTCCTCCCTTCCTATTCTTATTCCTTTGATTTCCTTCTCTTGCCTGATTGCTCTGGCTAGGGTCTCAAGGAATATGTGGAATAAAAGTGGTGAGAGTAGGCAGCCTTTTCTTGTTCCCAAATTTAGTGCAAATGCTTTCAGCTTTTCTCCAGTTAGTATTGTACTAGCTGTAGGTTTGTCATATATAGCCTTTACAGTATTAAGTTCCTTTGATCCCTATCTTCTTCAGAGTTTTTTGTTGTTGTTTTTTAAGACAGAGAGGGACAGTGTGTGTGTGGTGAGATGAATTTTATCTAGTTTTTTTACATGGCTTCATGGCTTTTATTGCTACAAAACTTCATTGTATATGTGGTGCTGGGGTTTGAACTTGTGTCCTTGCACATGCCAGGCAAGCACCACTCGCTGAGCCACTGCTACAGCCCTTCTCCAGAGTTTTGAACATAAATGGTACTGGATTTTATTGAAGGCCTTTTCAGCATCTATTGAGATGACCATATGGTTTTTGTCATTATCTCTGTTTAAGCGAAGCATATTTATTAATTAGCATTTGTTGAACCAGCCTTGCATACCTATAATGAAGCCCACTTGATCGTGATGAATTATCTTCTTAATGCTTTTTTTTTTTTTTTTAAGAAAAAGAGAATCAATTTTATTTAGTTTTTCATGTGGCTTTCATTGCTCCAACTCTTCATTGTATATATTGCTCTGGGGTTCAAACCTGCATTCTCACACATGCCAGGGAAGTACCATAACTGCCACTACTCCAACCCCTCTTGATGTGTTTTTGAATGAAGTTTGCTAGAACTTTATTAAGGATTTTTGCATCCAGTTTCTTCAGGAATATTGGTGTGTAGTTTTCTTTTTTTGATGTGTCTTTGTTGGGTTTTCATATCATAGTTATGGTTGCCTCATAAAAAGTGTTTGGAAGAGGTCCCTCCTTTTCAATTTCTTGGAATAGCTTAATAAGGAGAGGTGTTAGCTCCTCCTGATAGGTGTTGTAAAACTCAACAGGGAATCCACAAGGTCCTGGGCTTTTCTTCTTTGGAAGGTTTTCAAATGCTATACTGATTTCAGTGCCTGTTATTGAGCTGTTTAGGCGTTCAATATCAACCTGCATCAATTTGGGGATGTTGTATTGTGTCTAGAAATATGTCCATTTCTTCCAGATCACCTGATTTAGAGGAATACAGATTTTTAAAATAGGTTCTGACAATCTGTGGAATTTCCATGGGGTTAGTCTCTTTTCTTTGGTGATTTTGTTGATTTGCTTCACTTCCCTCCTTTTTTAGTAAAACTGGCTAGGGGTCTGTCAATTTTATTTAGTTTTTGGAAGAAGTAGTTCTTTGTTGATTCATTTTGTTTTATGTTATTTATTTTTATTTATTTATTGGTGGTGCTTGTTCTCAATTTTATTGATTTTAGCTCTGATTTTGATTATTTCCTGCCTTCTGCTAGGTTTGGAATTAGATTGTCCTCCCTTTTGTAGGAACATGAGGTGGAGCATAAGCTCATTTATTCATGATCTCTCCTTATTTTTAATGTAGGCACTCAATTTGGATATATTGTGACTTCATTCTCATTCACTTCCAAGAATTTGATTTCTGCTCTCATGTATTCTTGGATCCATTCTTCATTTAAAAGGGTATTATTCAATCTCCATGTATACACTCTCCATGTATTGCCTGTTATAATTTTTGCTATTAGTTGCTAGAATCATGGCATCATGGTCTGATAGGATACATTGGGATAAATTTTATTTTTTTATATTTGCTGAGATTACCTTTGTGAACTACAATATGATCTATCTTGGAAAAGATCCATGTGCTGCTGAGAAGGTTAACTCAGGCAATTCAGGATGGAATATTCTATAGACATCTGTGAAGTCCACTTGATTTATGGATTTGTTTAGGCAAGAGATCTCTTTATTGGTTTTTTGTTGGTTTTTGTTTGTTTGTTTGCATTAATGATCTATTGGTGATAGAGGTGTATAAAATTCTCCCAGTATTATCATGTTGGGTCCATAAGTAGTTTTATGTCCTGTAGTATTTTATCCACATACTTGGAAGCATAGAGATTTACTGTATCTTTTTGTTGTATTTTCCCCTTTACTAGGATGTAGTGGCCTTCTTTATCAATTCTGATTAGTTTATTGTTGAAATATACTTTGTTGAATATAAGGATTGCAACACCAGCTTGCTTTATTGGGCTGTATTCATGGTAATTATTTTCCCCACATTTCACCCTCAATCTCTGGATGTCTTTGGCTGTAAATTCTTCTCCTGTAAGCAGCACATCATTGCATTTCATTTTTGATCCAATCTGCCAATCTGACTTTTTGTTGGTGTTTTGAGACCATTCACATTCAGTGTTAGGATAGTTATGTGGTTGTGGTCCTTAGTCATGTTTTAGTAGTGAGTTCTGTGCTGCGTTGGTTGTCTTTTGATAGCATGCACTTTCATTGGTTTTCATCTGTGAAATTTGAGGATTGTTTGTTCTTCTATATGAAGATTCTTTGTAATGCTGGTTTTCTGTTCATGAATGCTGCACGTTTAATCTTATCATGAAATGTTCTTATTTCCCCTTCAAATTTGAAGCTGAGTTTTATTGGGTATAGTATTCTTGGCTGTAGATTGTAGTCATTCAGAGATTGAAATATCTCCTTCCAGGATCTTCTTGCTTCTAGGGTCTGAGCTGATCCTTATTGGTTTGCCTCTCAATGTGATTTGGTGTTTCTTTCCTGCAGATTTTAATATTCTTTCTTTGATTTCCCTGTTAAACCTTTTGAATATGATGTATCTGGGTGAGTTTCTCATGTGATTAGGCCAACTGGGTGTCCTATATATTCCTAGGATGTGCGTATCACACTATTCTAACATGGGAAAATTTTCGTTAAGTATTTCATTGAGAATATTCTTTATGATGTTTATTTGTGTTTCAATTTCTCCTTGTATCCCAGTTACTCTAGATTGTTTCTTCTGGTTTCATCCCAGACATTTTGAAAATTCTGATCATGCTCTGTGAGATTGTTTTTCCTTTTCGTCATATGTGCATTCAAGCCTACTCAGCCTATCTTCATTTCTTCCAGAGCTGAGGTTCTATTTTCTACAGAAACTAATCTATTATTAAATTCTTCCATTGAGCCTTTGATTTGATTGAGAATTTCACATTTAATCATTCTTTTTCAGTGTATCCATTTCTTCATTAAAGAAGTTTTTTCTCCTGTGTTTGCTCTCTTCTTTCTTTCTTTCAAGAGAGAGAGGTACAATAAGAGAGAGATAAATTAATTTTATTGAGTTTTTCATGTGGCTTTCATTGCTCTGACACTTCCTTGTGTTGTGTACTTCGTCATGGGGTTTGAACTCACATTCCTGCACATGTGAAGCAAGCTCCATAACCGCTGAACCACCGCTACAGCTCTCTTATTTCCTTTTTTAGAGCTTCTTTTAGGTCTTTGGTTGTTCTTAATCAGATAGTTGATAGTTTTAGGTTTTTTTTCTTCTTGCTCCCTACCCATGAATTCCATGGTTGGGGAGTTGTGGGTGTGAGGTGAAGCTTTTCTAACCTGATTCCTCATTTTTGGAGACTTTCTTACTACACCTTGAATTGAAATAAATTCTTTTCCCCCTTATTTTGTGTGTGATCCTTTGTGTGTGATTGAATTATTTGTTCTGCTATTTTTCACTGAATATGAAGTGTGGGTTGGTGCTTGAGAGTGGGTCCTGTTACTCTTCTCTGGTTGCTCCCCTGTGGGATCTTGATGATGGTCTGGGGTGTTTTGTTCCCCCCCCCTTACTTGGGTTGTGGTTCTGTCAAGCTATTTAAGTTCAATAGCAGGCTACCTAACTTGTGAACTATTAGTGACCTTTATGATATCCAGAGCCTTCTGGGGTTTTCTGGGCTGCTACTGCCCTGAAGAATTCAGGTTAATTCACACTCTGAGGGGCTGTCCTTCTGGCCACCACTGGGGAAACTGTTCACTGGAGGGATTCCAGTCTCAGTGGGGTGAGTGCATAGCAGCACTCCCTCTGTTGTATGTATATGCAATTCTTCCAGGCTTCCTGGCCCTGTATGCTGTGCTCTCTTGCATGCTATGGATCCACATTGGGTAGTCATGTAGGCCCTCTGATTTAATGAGGGGTACCAGGCTAAGCTGGAGTCCCCTGTACTCCTCCATCCTGAATACCTCTGAACTGGTTGATGTCTGGGCTAGCCCCAGAGCTGCCCTTCTGGGTTCAACATCTGTCTGTACAGATGTGACAGATTGTGGAATAATCTGTTTGGGTGTCCCAATTCCTTCTCTCCTGCCTCTACGGTCAAGTTGGCTACTGCCTGACCTCATCATGGGTGGACAGGAAAATTCACTTTCCCCTCCACTGAGGAGAAGCCAACCTCCTCATGGATGGGCTGAAGAGCTCCTGTCTACATTCAGCCTATCTGTAACAGGAAGTTGGGACTTGGCAGGATTGTGGAGACATCTGCTTTGGTGACCCACCTCCTTCTTTTCTGCCTCTACGGTCCAGATGGCTGTTGCCTGACTTCCTCATGGGTGAGTAGGAGGATCTGCTTTCCCTTCCAGTGTGAAGCCATGGAATTGTCCCCGGTGAGTCCCCAGGCAGATTATCTATATCTATATAAAGTGTGTGCATAAAAATAGAAAATATTAATATATATTTTTAATATTTTCTATTTTTAACTTATTTCTCTTTCTCCTTTTCCTCCTAATTCCTTTCTGTCTCCATTTTTCCCCATTCTTCTCCATTCTTCTGTTCAATCTCTTTAGGGTAGGATGGATATCTGTTCTTTTATTGCCCTTGGGCCCATGATTCCCACCCTGACAATGTGAAAAGCAGTTTTTAAGAATTGCAGTTGAAGGGTACTGGAGTGCTGGCTCAGCAGTTGTAGTGCTTGGCTGGCATATGTGAGGATCAAGGTTCAAACCCAGCACCACTGACACAATTGAGTGTCAGAGCAATGAAAGCCACATGAAAAACAAAATAAAACTGATTTTCTCTTTCCCTCTCTCTATCCTTCTCTCTTTAAAAAAAAAAAATTTAAAAGAATTGCTGTTGAAGAATTTTCTATAAAATGAAGGAAAGATTATTATGGGGCTATCTTTATGGCTTGTCAATTTAAGCCATAAATACTCATAAAACTTCATAACCTTTCCTTCCCAGAACAGGAAGGAACAGGTAACATTTCCTCTTCTCATATTGAAAATGACAAACCATATCTGCAACTAGACAAAGAAAGGTTCAGAGAGTAAAAATCCAACTGTAGTAACGTTCTTCAGATGTTTGTAGGAGCAATAAAAACCAGCTTAGATTGCAGACTGCTCCATGATCTGTCACAGAAGCTTTCCTACAAGCAAGTCTGCCCTTCCACAAGCTATCTAGGACTTGGTAAGTCTGAAATGCATGATGTGTGTGGTGGTTGCTACAGCTTCACACAAGGCAGTTAAAGATCCCTGTAAGATCTGACTCTAACTCTGTAACTTCAGTAAATCTTACAAAAAAAAAGTTGAAAAGGTCCAATCCTTGGACTCTGATAGAACTGCACCTGCTGAAAAGTAATTACTTCTTTAAAAATTTTTTAAATTTTTATTTGTTGATTTTTTTTTGTATCAGGGATTAAACCCAGGGACACTTAACCACTGAGCCACATCCCCAGCCCTATTTATTTTGAGAGACAGGGTCTCTAAGTTGCTTAGAGCCTTGCTAAGTTGCTGAGGCTAGCCTTGATTGGACTATCCTCCTACCTCTGTCTCCTGAGTGGCTAGGATTATATGTATGTGCCATCGTGCCCCAAAATTGCTTTTTATGCTTTTTTTTATATTTAAACTGTCAGGAGAGAAAGACCTCATTTACAAAGTTGAAGTGTCAACATAATTTCAAAAATATGAATTAAAATTCTGAGCAGCATTTGCCTTTTAAAGGCTCAAATTGATCAGTTTCCTCTCTTTGAAACCTTGCCTGGCTTGATTATTCAGGGAGGCTGTGAGCAATAGGAGCTCTGAGTGATCTTGAGTATGTTGTTTAACATCTTTGTGCTTTGACTTCCTACTTCACAGGATGGAAGGCCTTGAATGAAATCATGGGTGGGATTTGGAGAGCATAATATGGTCCATGTTCTCTCTAGGAGCTCTACGTTTTGAAAAGAAAATATATATTAGTAAATATGAAAAACTTGATGGGTGAAAAAATAAATTGCCTTTTATAATTTTTTGGTGAGAAAGAGAATCAATTTTATTTAGTTTTTCATGTGACTTTTGTTGTTCCGACACTGTTGTGTACATGGTGCTGGAGTTCGAACCCATATCCCTGTGCGGCCAGGCAAGCACCAAACTGCAGAGCCACCACTCCAGCCCTCTTTTATAATTTTTTTAAAGAGAGAAGGACAGTGAGAGAGAGAGAGAACCAATTTTTATTGCGTTTTTCACATGGCTTTAGTTGCTCTGACACTTAGTTGTGTATGTGGGTGCTGCAGTTTGAACCCGGGTGCTGGAGTTTGAACTCGTGTACTTGTACATGCTAGGCAAGTGCCAGAACTGCCAAGCCACCGCTCCAACCCCCGCTTTTATAAATTTTTAATGATGAAATTCATGAACTATAAAGACAATAACAACACCTAATTTATCCACATCTTTCATTCAACTGAGTTTTACACGGAATGTAAAGGAATAAGTATATGGTATCTATGCCTTTGTATATTAGGCAGATGATGAATAGGAGGATAGGAGAGAGGAAGAAATGAAGGAAGGAGAGGGAGAAGAAAGGACCTGTTTAAGCTGACTGATTATAATTTTAAATTATGTACTAATATAAAAAAATAATGGGTAGCTTTGACAGGTAACAACCCTAGTGAAATATTTCATATAATTTTCTAGCTTTTGGTGACATTTCCAATCTCTTTTTTAAATATTCAGCATCAGCACATGTCATTAGACAATGTTTTGTTTGCTTCCTAAGTCAGTGGTTGTTTTGACTATTCTTTTGGAGTTGGGAAACCACAACAAACCCTGGTGTAGGAAAACATATGAACTTTGGGAAAAACAATTTCAATATTTGTTTTTCCTTTTGGGTTCATAGGAATGTAGAGAGTGTTATGGAAATTAAGCAGATCTGTGATGACACTGGTCATTGCACAGGACCTGAAGTTAACAGGCCTGAAGGAAAAGCTGGTAATAATGACGATTCAAGCCCTGGCTCCATTGAAAGTCTCAAGAGTTCATTCCAATTGTGGTTTGAGGAGTTGGCTACTAAAAAGGGAAAGTTTAATAATGAGGTTGAGAGATGAATATACCCTACTATATCCTCAGATTCAAAAAATCAGAAAGTTAGGATTTAAAAATTAATATAAAACATATGGGGATCCCTTCAATGTGCAAATTCAGTTTATGGAGTTTGATTACTGTCACTTTCTTAGCTTGTGTAGTCCCTAAATACTCAACTATTTAAAACTCTAATACTCTTCTGTGTTTTGGCTTTTATTTTTAATGTAGAAAAACGGTTCTGTGGATTTGGAAGAAGTATCAGCAGTTAATTCAAAGATAGTTTCAGCATAAGCACATACATCATCTATGATTTATGCTGTTAATTACATTACTCATCATTTCTATTTAATTTCTGAGGTATATGTAAATTGAATTCAGTGATTATATTATTATCAAGGTTGACTTTGTTTCTGTTTTATACTATGGATTGTCTGTAGTCAAGAGGGGAAAATATTACTCTAAGTTCAACAGAGAGTCCTAATATTAAAACGCATGTGTGTATAAATATTTCTCCCCAACTAATGTTGATATAATCATGTAGTGTGGTTATGAGTTTAGAGACTAAAAAAAAAAAAAAGTCTTACCTCTCTGAAGGTATTTACAGCTCAGTACATATCAAACTTACCCCTGACTTTTTAGAAGTGAGATTCTTTTCTTCTCCTTAAGTCAGATTTTTCAATGGATAAATCCTTTCTCTTTGTCCTTTAAGAGTGGCAATTTTCTGTGCTGTAATAGATCTATCCTAACCACAAATCTAGTCAAATGGATTCTGAAAACACTTTCAAAGCAATCAAGTCACAGCTAAGAGCCAAAAGGGAGATTGGCAGGTGGGCTCTGAGTAAGATTTCCACTCCAGAATCCCTGTCATTCTTTGAAACATGAGCCTTTTTGGGGAAGGGACAAATGAATAAGCAAAAATACTTCATTCCATTGAAAAAGAAATGGGCTTAACAGAAATACAGATATTTCAGCACGACTAAGACAACTAAAAGAAATCTACTAAGGATAGGACATGAATCTTGAACACTGAGTCAAGAATCTTAGAGTTCTGGGTTCCATCCTGACTTCTGAATCAGAGAACTTTGGCAGGAGAAGACAGTTTCAGGCTGTCTTCACGTTAGGCTCTGTGAGCTGGGCTGACCTATCCACCATCACTCTGCTGTTGACCTCAAAGGCTACTAACCTCCCAAGCAATCCCAAGGTCTCTAACAATTCCCTAATGGCCCACATGAGTCTGAGTACTGCCCTTGTCCCATGACATTGTGCTCTTCATGCCAGCTTTGTGCCCTCCTCTGAGTTCTGCCATCTCTTCCCAGCTTGTGAGTCCAGCTCTCCTCCCAGATGTTAGATGTCCCTCCTGCTCTTGCCCTGGCTTTGCCAGACAGGAATGAACTTTTCCCTCTTTCTTCCCTGGTTCTGCCAATCTCAAGCCCCTTCCAGGTCTTTGGCTAGCACTCAGCCTCCCTCCTCAGACAATTTCTAATTCATCAGGTACTCCTGATGATGTTGAAATAAGATGATCAAAGCTCTAGGATTTTCTTTTGTATAATAGGATAAAAGAATAAAAGAAAGGTTGAGATTGAACTTAAGCTTTATAAGTTCAGTTACCTGTTGCCCACAGTATCAGGAGAACAAAAGTATGCTGGAAGCTGCCATGGAAACCACCCATGTTTTCTGTTTCCTTCTGGAAGTACCAACATACTTCAGATCAACAAATACATCATATTTTCCATATTTTCTAGAAATGGGTTAAATTATGTGTGGCAGTAATTGCCAGATCTTTACCAAGCCTCTGGTTCATTTTCTTCCTGGGTACACAGACCACCTTTCCCAGGATCCCTTGTAATTAACTATGGCCATATGGCCATGCAATAAAATGTCCATAGAGGTCATGTGTGTCTCCTCCTGATCAAGACTTTTAAGAAACAGGTGTGCCCCTTCCACACATTCCCTTTCTACCTGAAGATGTAAGTGGTAGAGGCCTAGCTATGGGAGGAGCCAAAAATGAAAGACAAAGTTCCCTGAAATTTTGTATGGAAGAAAATTGCCTACCAACTAGGAATCCACAGTGGATTATCATATGAGCCATTATATATCTTGGGTCCAGGTGGTGGAGTCAGGCCTACACTAGGTAATGCAACCAGTATACTGTGCTTAAAGACATTAAATCACTTGAATGTTAAGAATCCTAAGCCTTAGCAAGTACCATGAGCTAGCAGAAAAGGAAGGAATAATTATGTGAATAACTGCAAATATTTACTGCATATATAGTCATGTATTAATTATTTAGATACACTATCTTATTTGATTATGCCTATTTAGGAAATAGTACTATTACTATCTGTTACTCAGATGTGGAAACTGAGAGATGCAGAAGTGGAGGAACCATGATTCAAATTGTTGACTCTGTAGCCCAAATTGGTTGATTAACTACCACTGAGTACAATTTTTTCATCACAATATATTGTAAATTAGGCTTCATCATCCCCATTTTAAAGACGAGTAAGATGAGGGTTCAACAAATGATTTGTGCAAGATTACACAGCTGGAAAGAATAGACAGCCCATCATTTGTCACACCTTAACTATGTGGCAAGTAACATCAATGCCCCCGGGGTTGGATCAGTCATGCTTAGGCTTCAAGGAAGAACTGAAGCCAATTGCATAGAAGGTAATCCTATCACTGAAGAGCTAGAGAAAAGCAACTTCTGTGCCCACACTTGGCTTTCTCACTTGGATATCCTGCTGTCATCATGTATCCCTCTTAGCCTCACAATAGCTATGTGGCATATCAAGGAATCCCTCAAGAAAAAACACCTCACAAAAATCTATGGGCTTACTGTCTAAAAGAGTGATTGGTACTGGCAGATTACAATGATATGAGATGGTAGCATCATATAACCTCCTCACTCAGGCTATGGACCTGAAAGGCCAAGGCCATCTGGGGATCAGATAACTACATTCCCATATTCATTCATTCAATCAGCAGACATTTGTGGCTGGGGAAAAGCACTAAGGCCCTGAATGAGCTGGAGTTCTCTGCTGTGCAGAGAAAACTAGGCCTCAGGAGGGGCTGCAGGGAACATCAGAGGGCTGCCATCATACCCAAGGTTGCCCAGGACCAGGACTGTCACAGCAGAAACATGGATGATCCCAGAGACCCAGGGAAGGCAGGAGGAAGTGCATTTCAGAACACACTCTTGCACATGAGGAATCACATGAATGAGAAGGGGCATGGGAAGGAGAGTGCCTCCACCCCCACATTCCCGCTGCTCATGCTCATCCCTTCCACAGATGGCAACCAGAGGGAGTCTTTTCTGAACTGATCATGTCACCCTTCTCTGACTTTTAATTGCTCTTAGGAATTAAGATCAAACGTATTATTGTGGCCCCTAGGATCCTGCAGGGAGCTTGCCCAGTCCTATCACCTCTACTCATCATACTATATTGCCCTCCATTCTCTCTGGAATGGAAAGCCTATTATCTTATAATCTGTCAACTTCATGAGAATTAAGTTCATGTCTTTTCACTCACCCTTTTACACCAGCATTTAGCCTGTCCAACATAGAATTGGTTGAGTGGTTACAATGCAATAACTAAAGAGCCAATATTCCAGCGACAAAGTCAGGTGGGTGCTAAAGCAGACCATTTCTGTGATTGAGCCCTGACCTCTAGCGTCCCCATGGCTGGGAAGGCCCAGAGAGACAGTGCCGTTCAGGCCAATGTTAAAGCTTAGCAGCAACGAAGGCTTCCATCGAAGCCTGCTAAGCAGAATAAAAGCAGGACCGAGTTTCACTAATTCAGATACTCTTTGGAAAGGTGTAGGAAATATGTCAGCAAATAATTTTAAGGAATGAAATTTCAGTGATTATGTAGTTGTAACATGACTCAGAGTAATGGTGTCAACACTGTTTCCAGTTTCCTCCCTTTGGGGGTGATGGTCTATCCAAAGGTCAGGACATGAGATAGGAGTCCTAAAGGAAATGCTTCTGCCTGCTGTCGGCCAAGCGCCAGGAAAATCCAACACATCTAGAAAGGTTTTATGAGTCAGCTTTGGTCAAGTAAAATCAGGTCACTGCCCTATGTGGAGAAAAAGCTTATCTCATCTCTGATAGTACTGGATGTGTGACGAGGCATTTTGACTGGCTCTTTCCCTACAATGCTAGGCTTCATGACCTAGTTTCAATCAGGATGGATTTAAACATGGCATAACCTGGATGGCAAAAAAAAAAAAAAGGCCCCCCAGCCAGGTGAATCATGGTTGGTGAAGATTGACTTAATGCAACCCAAGGTGCTCTGGTGCAAATAAAAAAATATTCCCAGGAAATAGAAGGGAGAAAATTGGCAGCAGATTTAAAGAGGTAGAGGTAAATGAAGTAAGAGCACAGCCCGTGTGAGCTGAGTTCATGCTGGTGACAAGCCCAGGGGTCGGACACGTTTTTTTTCTTATGCAAACTCACGCAAAACCTTGTGAACATCTTCTAATTGTGGAATTTAAGGATGATGTATGAGAGTGATATTGTTTACAGGAAGCGGAGTTTTTGCTTTATTTTCTAGTGCTCGTGTGCTATCAACAACATGCTGTCTGGCATTTGCTTAGATACTTAGTCTGACAGATGAACAACTGTTATTTAAAAGACCTGCCATGGAAACCCTGCACACTGTGTGATGAATTGGAAGATTTAACACAGATTCAGTGAGATTTGCTCTTGATTTAGCTCACTCTTTCTACACAGGAGTAGGAGGTTTAATCCCATCACAGGATTTTCACATTTATTATCTTAGGTGCCTGCTGTCTCCTACTTACTAACAAATTCTGCTGCTTAGGAAAGAAACTGTTTTGAATGCTTCCACTGATTTTTTTTTTTTAGAGACAATCTCAATTATCCAGAGTTAACATTTATCAAGCATCTGGTTTCAAAGCTTTTGTATGTTAATAAATAAATACAAATTTGTTGCAAGGAAAGGGATAGTTTAAAAAAATAGCAGTAGACAGGGATTTGACTGAAATTACTAAGTAACATTTAGACACCAAAGTCTACTGAGACATGGGAGACACTGAGGACCCTCCCCGCTTGTTGCTGCTGAGCAGAAATCAATCAGAATGCACATGGCCATGAATTCCAATAACAAGGACTCAGGCCTTTGGTGCATTGGTTATCACCCAGGCTGCTCAGGAGGATCCCAGTATATTGGCCCACCATGTGCCACCCAGTTACTGGGAGGCTGAGGCAGAAGGTCGGCAAATTCAAGCCCAGCCTGGGCAACACAGGAAAACCGTGTCTCAAAATAAATTTGGAAAAGGACTGAGAGGTAGCTCAGTGATAACGTGCTTGCCTAGAATGCAGGAGGCCCTGAGTTTGATCTCCAGTCCTGCAGACAAAGCACAGTACTCAGAATCTACCCCAGAGATTCAGATTACAGCCTCCTAGGGTAGGATATCAACACTATTCAGAAAGCTCCCTATACGATTCCATTGTTAACTAAGACTAGGAAGCCCCCACCAGAGAAGGGAGCTTGCAGGTCAGGAAGGTAAGAGAGAGCCAGAGAACACACAGCTGGCATGAAGTCCCCATTCAGCTCAGAAACTACAGAGAACAACAAATCACTGGAATTTTTCCACCAACCAATTTATGTAATGTTCAGCCTTCATGAAACTATTCTGCTTATACCATGGCTACACTTCTGGATGATCTCTCTAAATATAGGATGCATTTTAACTGCTAAGCTCATGTTAAATCCATTCACAATAGCCATATTTTGCATTATCCACAGCCTCTTCACCTCATCACCCTATTGAGTTGAGAGATGATTCTACTACAGTCATATCCACTTACTTTAATTCCTTGTGATCCATAACCAGGGGGACCAGGAGGGCCAGGCAAGCCTTTCTGCCCAATATCACCCTGAAGGAAAACCAGGAGAAATTGAAGACAACATGTAAGAAGATTGAGGGACAAAACAATGTAAACATTATTGCTCTCAGCTTCAATTCTTTCTTTAGTCTAATTAGGAATTACTTGCAGTCCATAAGTTATTTCATATTTTATTTACAGCAGCATTTTTCTAAATATTTTTAAGATACCCAAATTGCTTGCAAACAAACTCTTACATATAATCTAAATACAAATAGAGAGGTGAAGGCACAGCTGCTAGGAACAGGCACGAGGAGAGGCTCTGCCTGGCTCCTCTGCCCCACACCAAGTCTGAAAACCACTGACAGGATTCTGTGCAACCTGCAACACATTACTCCGATTTGATATGGAGTGCCAGGTCCCTAGGATTGCAGCTAAAGGTTTAGAAAATGTTGATGTGAACTGGTATTCAAATTTTTATGAAAACACGAAGCATTAAGTTAGGGCAGCATTTCTCAGGGTATGTTCATAAGATGACCCCATGTTTACCTAGGGAAGACTTCTGTGATAGATTGGAAAACAGTATGAGCCTCCCAGATCTCCATGGAAATTTCCAGTGCACATTGATACAGTCACCCACCCCTTAATGATGAGGTGCATAAGAAATGCATGGTTAGGTGATTGCTTCTTATACAAACACCAGAGTTACTTACACAAACTAAGATGGCTTTAAGATCACTAGGTATTACAACCACCCTCATATGTGCAGTGTAATCTTAACTGAACGGTTATGTGGCAAAGGGCTATATGTTGAAGGTTCTAAGAAGTCTCCTGACAGGGAAGCTGGCTTATCTTTGTTCATCCTGAAAGTTCCTAAGTTAACTTTGAATAGAACAAGCTCTGAGAAAGGGTGGATAAATATACATTCTTGTATAAGTCAGTCTTTTTCTGGAAAAAAAAAGCTTCATTTTTATCTGATTGTAAGAGGAATACTTGCTCATTGCAAAAATATTTCAAAACACCAGAAATGAATTTGACAATGAAAAAGATAAATGGATCGATCCTCCCATCACTCAGTGATTATGACTACCAACATCTTGGGGGATATATATATATATGAATTATATCAATCACTTATATAGCAATTGATATTTATGTGTGTGTATATATATATATATATACATGAATGATACCAATCACTTTATTTATATATATACAATTGATATTTATATATATACACACATAAATATCAATTGTATATATACATATGTGTATATATATGTGTATATATATATACACACATATATATCAATTGATAAAGCTCAAAAACAGCTTACTGCCACATGAATTACCCAACAAAAATTGGATAAATTGAAATCCTGGTAGGTCTATGATTCTCTGTAAAATCTTTGACTCATAAAGCCTTTTCTCTTTCTTCTCTCATATGGGGTTGAAATTCACTTCTGTATATTTTGGGTGTGCATACACCTATTTTGAATTTGATTTTGTGATTCTAGCTCACTGGTACCCATTTTCCTTATGAATATGTCATACTTCTTACCTCACTTTTTTGAACAAATCAAAAATGTTTCCTAAATAAATGAATAAATAATTAAAACAACTTTTCAAATTTGGCATTATTGACATTTTGAATCAGATAGTCATTTATTATGGGAAGCCATCTGTTCATCGTAGAATATTTAGCAGCATTTCTGGATTCTATCCACTAAACACTAGTAGCACCCCAGTTGTGACAGCCCAGGATGTCCTCAGATATTGCCAATGTGCCTCTGGAAGGTTGGGGGGAGTGACAAAATCTCCATCACTGAGAAATACTGGATTAAAATAATAAAAGGATGAAAAATCATCAAACTAGAGGAGATAACAGGAGGAGACATAAAAATAAGACCAAAGGAGGCCAGAGGAAGTTCTCACCTTTTATGGGGACAATAAATCTAGACCCTTGCCCTGAGGCTCTTAGTGAACATGGTATATGAAACAAGCCCCTGAGTAACCTGCTAAAAGGCCACCTGAGACACCTTTGGCCAAAGAAAAGATTTTTTTATTTTTATTTTTTATTTTTTATTATTTTATTTTTTTATTTTTTATTATTTTTTTATTTTTTATTATTTTATTTTTTATTATTTTTTTATTTTATTTTTTATTTTTTATTGGTACATTATAGCTGTACATAATATGGGATTTGTTGTCACATATTCCTAGATGCACACAATATAGCAATATAATTTGGTCAATATCTCCCCCATTATCCTGCCACTTTCTTCCTCCTATCCCCTGGTCCCCTGCCCCTCATTTTTTTTCTAAAATACCCAATTATAGTGACATAATTCTTATACCTATGAAAAACATTTTCTTACATATATTATAATAGTATATACAGTAATATAAATGCTTGGAGTGCACCTTGTTTTAACTCAGTTCCAACATTTTCTCTCCTCCTTGCTTCTTAATGACAGCATAGACTCCAAGAAACCTGGAAATATTCTGAGCTCTTTGCAACACTCAAGAGAAGCTACTTTCTAATTTCATTTGGGGAAGCACATGACTTTATAAACACAAATGTTCTATTTTACTGAAAGTTCATAAGATATGAAATTATCTTTCATAGGTAATTGAGAAAAAATAAGCCAACATCAACATGAACACTTACTATGAGATTGTTTTTTACTTGATTGGCACTAATGGTATATGTACAGTTTGGATATCTCTTGCCCAAAATGCATGGACCAGAAGTATTTCAGATTTTAGAATTTTTCAGTCTTGGAGTATTTGTGTACAGATACTTAGATCCTTTTGGGGATGATATCCTATTCTAAATACAAAATTCATTTATGTTTCATATATGCCTTATACACATATCCTGAAGGTAATTTTAGACTGGGGTTTTGACTGCCACTCATCACATTAGGTCAAGTGTAGAATTTTCCACTTATACTATCATCATGTTGGTATTCAAAAATTTTGCAACTTGGAGCATGTCAGATTTTTTACTTTCAGATTAGGGATACTCAGCCTGCATCTGAGTATCACACAGAACACAGACCTGAAAACTCACCTTTGGCCCTTGAGTTCCTATTCCCCGAGGCCCAGTGGGACCTGGAGGGCCTCTGACCCCAGGCTCTCCCTGAAAAGACATAAAAAATGATACACTATTGATTTTTAAAAAACCTTTAGCGTATATCTTGTATTAAATATGCATTTTCAAAAATATATTTAAACATTTTAAAAAACACTTGAATTTGATTAGGACTTTAAAGCCCTTTTTTCCTCATCCACTTTCCTATTTGGATACTGTCATCTAGTTTTGTTTCATTTTTTTTACATTTTTTATTGGTGCATTATAGTTGTACATAATGATGGGATTGTTTTATATTTGTACATGCACACAATATAAGATTTAGCCAACATTACTTCCCAGTACACCATTTCCCCACCCCACCTCCCACCCTTTGGTCCCTTTCCTCTACTGATCTCCCCTTGATTTTCACGAGATCTGCCCCCCACCTTTCTTTTTTTTCTCTCTGGCTTCTGTATATAAGAGAAAATGTGTTCCTTGACTCTGAGTGCGACTTATTTAACTTAATGATCTCTAGTTCAATTTTCCTGCAAATGACATAATTGTGTTTTCCTTTATGGCTAAATAAACTCCATTGTGTATATATACCACATTTTCTTTATTCATTCATCTGTTGATGCATACCTAGGCTGGTTCCATAGCTTGGCTTTTGTGAATTGTGCCACCACAGATGTGGGTACACATGTATCACAATAGTACCAGGGCTTTAATTCTTCAGGATAAATACCAAGGAGTGGTTTAGCTGGGTCATATGGTGGTTCCATGCCTGGTGTTTTGAGGAACCTCCATAATCATTGTACTAATTTACAATCCCTCCAACAGTTTAGTAAGTGTTCCTTTTTCTCCACATCCTCTCCCGCATTCTGACCAGTGCAAGATGAAATCTCAGTATTGCTTTGATCTCCATTTCCCTAAATGCTAAGATGTTAAACATCTTTCATATATTTGTTGGCTATTTGTAGTTCTTTTGGGAAGAACTATTTAATTAATTTGACCATTTAATTGAGTTATTTGTTTTTCGTGTGTGTGTTAAGATTTTGAGTGGTTTTTTTTTTAATGTATTCTAGATTTTTATCCTCTGTCAGAAGAATATCTAGCATGGGGCTGGAGCAGTGGCTCAGCAGTAGAGCGGTTGCCTGGCAAGCACAAGGACCTGGTTTCAAAGCCAGCACCACTTACACAACTGCCTGAAAAACAAAAACCAGATGAAAAGAAATAAAACTGATTCTAATTCCCTAAGAAAAAAATACAGTATCTAGCAAAGATTTTTCCTGTATTCTGTAGGTTCTCTCTTTGCATTCTTAATTGTTTCCTTTGCTGTACAGAAGCTTTTTATTTTGATACCATACTATTTATTAACTCTTGACATTATTTCCTGAGCTTTAAGGGTCCCACTGAGAAAGTTGTTGCCTGTGCCTACATGCTGGAGTGTTGACCATGTATTTTCTTCTAGGAGTTGCATAGTTTATGGCTTAATCCCTAGGTCTGATCCATTTTGAGTTGATTTTTGCACAGGGTGAGAGATAAAGGTTTAGTTTCACTTTTATAGATATGGTTAACTAATTTCCCCAACATGATTTGTCAAAAATGTCTTTTCTCCAATGTGTTTTGAGAGCTTTGTCAAGGATCAGATGACTATAGATTTGTGGGTTTCTCTCTGTGTCTTCTATTCAGTACCATTGGTCTATGTGTCTGCTTCTATGCCTGTGTCACGTGAGTTTTGTTACTATAGCTCTGTCCCCTTTGTTTCATTTGTTATTGCCATTTATACAATCTTTAAAGTAACTAATAAGGGGCTGGAGTGGTGGCTCAGCGGTTTCGGCGGTTGCCTGGCAAGCACGAGGACCCGGGTTTAAACCCCAGCACCACATACACAACTAAATGTTGGAGCAACTAAAGCCATGTGAAAAACTAAAGTTGTTTCTCTCTCTCACTGTCCCTCTCTCTTTAAAAAAAATAAATTAATGCTCATTTCAAATTAATCAAGTTAATTAACTTCTCAGCAACATTAATATATACTTTTTTCAGAACATCCTTTTCTAGAATTTATAAAAAAGCAATTACTACTATTGTGAACAGAGGATGAAAGAGGAGACAAGAATGAAAATCAGCAATTAAGAGATATAATCACAGCCTGAACTAGTTCCTATTACTGCTCTAAGCAACAAAAATTATGCTAGTTGACTCAGGGATTGGCTTTATCATATTTGTGCCACTGAAGTGATTATGACCACTATGAAGCATGTTGTTTCTTCTCCAAGTTGTTTCAGCTACACTAGAGAAAATTACCAGAATTACCAGAAGAGTGATGAGACCCAATAAACACAGTTCAAGCCCTGTGATTAGGGCCTCCCTGATATGCTAATGATGGAAAGAAGTAGAGAAATAAAAAGACTCTTCATTAATCATCTTCCATATACCCAAAACTATGCTAGGCATGTCCATGTGCGTTGATATAAGTTGGTATCCAAAGCAACCCTGCATTACAATGATAGTTTACCTAAATCCTATTTAGTACATTTATTGGATATGTAGGAAATAAAATCTAATTTTATATAAATAAGAATGACATGAGACTGCTCCTAGCACCGTGTCCATCATGGGCTAGGCACTTGGTCAGCTTGCCACCCACCTGCTTTATTCAGGAGGAAACCAAAGTTTGTCCAGGTCTGCACAGCTATTAAAAGGCGGGGATAAGCACACATGGAGGAAACAGGAAGCCTTACAATTGCTAATGCAGCTCCTTGGGAACAGTTTGGCAGTTTCTTTAAAAGTTCAACATGTATTTACTACACGATCCAGCGATTTCGCTCCTAGGCATACATCCAAAGAAAATTTAAAAAGCACATGTCTACATAAAGTCCTGGATAAGAATGACCTTAGCAGCATTATTCATAGTAGCTCAGAACTGGAAGCAACCTAATGCTATTAGCTAGTAAACGGATAGAGAATGTGGAAAGGCATGAACTACAGATACATGCTAGAATGCAAAATATACTTCAATAATGTTACAAAGAATGAAAGGAGAATCAGACCCAGGCTTTGAATCTATATTTCCCAAGATCTTTGCCTTTCTAAGTCACTTCTAGATATAACTGAAAGAATGGGGGTCACTTTCAAATCATACTTTATTATTGACTTAATTGTGTTCTCTACTTTCACAATTATATGCTTCTTTTTTGCCAATAGGCCCCTATTGTGATTCTGGTCTTCAGTCTCCATCCCTTCCACTTAGTATTTGGGTTCTTGTGAGGCTCCAGGGACTAATTGTCTTTTTAACACCTCTCTCTTACTGACTCTCAGCCCTGAGTGACCCAAGAACCTCCCAGCTTAAATGATCATTCCTACATCAAGAGCTCCAAGTAGAGAACATGAATGCCCTGTATTATCTTTGTGTCTGTGATCTCTTCTTTCTTGAGAAGTTTTGAAGTGCTTTTAAAGGCAGTGTCTGTACGTGCACTACGTGAGGCCCTCAAACTACACCTGGCTGCTGCACAGACTTTGATACTTCTTAAGAAGTTTGGGCAGCCTACGAACCCTCTGTAGCCTCAGTTTCCTTATCTATAAAATGGAGTGAGTTGATATGGATAGGATCAGCTAAGATAATAAGTGATGAGTACTTGCTGCATAAGAAGCTTAATAAATGTAAATCATTATGAACATAGTTTCAATACTAACTAAAGCAAAGATTTACTAATGAGAAAATATAATCTTATATTCACCTATTGTTTTATAAAACTGATAAACTTAAATCAAAGCTTACTAGTCTGCAGATGTTAGAGTTGGTTTATAACATAAAATGAGGGTTCCTCCATAGTACATATGTACCACTTTCGTTAATGAGAATATCAGGAACTTAAGAGACAGGCAGGTCTTTTCTCTTCCAAGCATTTTGATCCACCCCAACAAAACAGAACACAGATAAAGGTAATAAAATAGATTTTGCCTAATAAGACTAAATATTTTATCAAAAGTAATTCTTCATCTAAACCCCACCCCAGACAGGATGGCTCCCTTGCCTTTTGTTCCTGTTCTTGACTCTGCCCTTCCAGGATGTGGTAGAGAGGTCAGAAAGGGTATAACATGTGCCTTTTGCAGAATACACAGCTCCACCTATGCATAGCCTGGCCAAGAAAAACTGGACGTGGGAACAGGTCTCTAGATCTTCCAGTTTGCAAAAATAGACAAAAAATGGAGAAACACATGAAACAACACCACAAGGATATAATCAGTGAAACCCTTAAGTATAAATAACATATCCACAAATAAAGTGCAAGGAAAAAATGAGGGAGGAGCAAATCAAGATTATGAGAGAATTAAGAGCTATCTCAATCACATGCAATGTGTGGGCATCTGGTGGCTCCTAATTCAAATAAACAACTATAACAACTTTATGAAATAAACTGGAAAATTTACATGCTGGATATCTGATATAGTAAGGAATTAATTTTTTAGTTTTGAAAATGGTACTATATTTATGTTTTGGAAGGGAGTCATATTTGAGAGATAGATGCTAAAGCTTTATATGGGTGATATATGGGGATTGCCTCAGAATAATGCAGTTAAGGGAGGAGCAGGGAATCCAGATAAAGCAAGATGGATCACAGGCTGATAATTGTTGAACTATGATGAGAACATGGGCATTCGTTTATCTTTTGACTTTTGTGTATGCTTAATTTTTATAATAAAATGTTTTTAATTTTTTTTAAATCCATGAACAGCATCCAACAAAAATCTCACCAGTGAGCATGATCAAGTATTGCTGTCTTATTTAACCTTAATAAGGAGAAGAGAAGAATACCTGATTTAAAAGATTTTTTAAATGGTCAAAACAAAAGAACACTCAGGTAGACTAGCATCATTAGTAAAACTTACATTTATGTCATATACTAAGGATATAGAAAGAAGGCAAGGTTTTTCTTAGAATGCAGTGTTCAAGAATTTAATGCTCAACTGTTCAATTCATGTTATCTTCCTTGTGATGGTTTTAGTTAAACCCCCCTACTTGATTATTTTAATCAGACTAACACAATACACAGAGGGGGGGGGGAGAGAGAAGAGCAAGTGGGGAAAACAGTTGATATCTCAGTCTACATTAGACCAAGCCTGCCAGTGCCCAGTGTTATTACTCCTTTTCTCTTCATATTCTGTTATTTTCCCTCTACACTAGGGGTGTCTGAAGGTTAGCGGCAATAAGTCAACTGACCCTAAACATACTTTATTTTCCTTTCTGTCCTGCAGCCTGAGCCAAGGAGCTCAAGGATGTGACTGTCATCCATGGTACTTCAGGGTGTGCCTCATCAAACAGTCCATCCTTGTCAACGTAATTACAAACCAACAGCCATTCCATGTACCAAAATAGTCTTTGGTATATAATACTCAACCATTTTTTTATAAAACTGATAGACTTAAAGCTTAATAGTCTGCAGATGTTGGAGTTGGTCTATAACATAAAACGAGGGTTCCTCCACAGTATATATGTACCACTTCCATTGATGAGAATATCAGAAACTTAATGAGCTGCAAGTACACAGAGGTGGCAGCTCTCCACTAGGGTGGGCACTTGGAGATATATTGTATCTCTTGTTGTTCCATGGACCATGAGTCCATGTTAGGTCTGCGATAACTGGGCAAATGTAAGCAAGAAGACTGTGGGCAAGTCTTTGTGTCACTTGACAGCACCTTTGGGGTTCACCTGTAATATCTTCAGATATGCACTATGCTGTCAGTGGATGGAGGGACATTCTCAAATAAAGGAAAGTACAATAGGTTCTGGCACTGCTGGCTGGACTTCACTTCCCATGTAACATCTGAGGGCTGTTGAAGCCTGCAGAGGGAGCCCTTGTACCAGCAGATAATGGACAGAAATGAGCAAATTCTGGAGTTTCCATTTATAACTGCGTCCATCAGTTTCATAGGACCACAGCCTAAGTTCCATTCCTATCTGTCTTCACTTCCTTAAGAAAAGAATAACTGTTTAGATGGCCTCTTGCTTCCTCTCAGCTCACTCAAGATCGAAGATATTCCTCTCATTTTTACAGGAACTCTCTGCAGTACTTGATCATGTGAATGAATTAGTGAAGGTTTAATCTAGACCATGACTTTGAAGAGTGCTTAATTTTAACTCCTTTAAAAACATACACAAGTTTATGTTATTATAAGCATATATTGAAACTTTGACTTTAAAAAAAAAAGCAGCAGACACTATCACATGCATTTTCTTAGTAAATCTTTGCTTTAGTTATATTGAAACTATGATTATAAATGATGAACATTTATTAAGCTTCTTATGCAGCAAGTACTCACCATTTATCTCAGCTGATATGGATTCATTTTATAGATAAGGAAACTGAGGCTACAAAGGGTGCATAGGCCGCCCAAATGCCCAGGTGTGACACCAAAGCCCATTTCCCATTTTGATCTTGGCTGGAACCAGATGCAAAGATGTTAACCTCTCCATAGATTTTCTTCCAGCTGCCATTTATGTAAAGACCACAGCTATGTAACTGTGAAAGTCTTTTTCTACATTAAGCCACTCATATTCTCAAGGAGAAGAAAACATCCTGGGTTATAAAAATTCATCCTGGATTAAAAGAGACCCACAAGACCCGAGCAAATACCAGCTGCCTCAGGCCTCCCTTTCCATTTTCCCTCCACAGCCATTTCTCAGCTCTGTGGTCTATCCCAAGGTTTGCATTGGTCTAATTCCAGATATCCTACCTACACAAATGCTTAATCTATCCTCTCATCCATCCTACATGTACTTGACTTGGCAAAGTAAAGCACACTGTGACTACTACTAACTTTAACACTTTCACATATTTGAATTCATAAAAATGACTTACATACATTATTCCACAAATTTCTGAGAATAACCCTATGAAGTGGCATTATTACCCCCCCCAATCACAGCTGAGAATGCTAACCTCAGGGAGATTAAATGATATCCTGAGGTTACACAACTAATAAATGCCAGAGGTTTCAAGGCAACAGCAAGAAAATAACCCATTATTATACTTTACATATTTTATAATTTTAATTTAAAGATAGAGAGAGAGAGAAAGAGAATCAATACTATTTATTTTTCCATCTGGCCTTTGTTTTTCTGACACTTAGTTGTGTATGTGGTACTGGGGTTTGAACCTGGGTCCTTGCACATGCCAGGCAAGCACTCCAATTGCTGAGCCACCGCTCTAGCCCCATATTCTATAAAATTTAAATATAATATTTGAGGAACTAATTATCCTATTAAACCATCTCCCCCACCTCAAAACACACATGATAACAAGGCTTTAGTCATTATCTCTTCCCTTTTTTGTGCCAATTAAGTCCAGGTCATTCTTTGAGAGGACTGTGAAAGCAACATACAGTTGTTCAAAAAAAAAGATTTCATGCTTTTTTACTTTGGGGACAATGAAAACCAAACTGAATTCAGTGTGAAAAGAATTACTCTTAAAACTTTTCAAAGAATGGTATTCTAAAGATTCCACTAAATAGTGAAGCTAAGGAGTTACTGAGTTTTAAAGTAGGAAAAGTCAAAGTGATGACTAACATCTGCTTGACAGGCACAGTGGTGCAGGCCTGTAATCCCAGCAGCTTGGGAGACTAAGGTGGGAGGATGGCAAGTTTGAAGCCACCCTCAGCAATTTAGTGAGACTCTGAGCAAATAAGTGAGAGCTTGTTTCAAAATAAAGGGAGGTGGGAAGGCTGGGGATATAGCTCAGTGGTAAAGCACTTATTGGTCCAATCCCCAGTACCAAAAGAAAACAAAGAAAAAGCCCCAAAGCACATCTGCTTGATGTTTCTTTCTTTCCGGTTTTTAAACAAAATTAAGATGTAACTACTAAATCCTCAACTTTCACAAATATAACCACCCCTCTGGAATGAATTAAGTAGTTCAGCATATGTCACAGTTTAGTAACTCTTGAACACCTCCATTGTGGCTGCCAGAATTGGCAATGGAAAAAATAGAGGATTTATTCTAAGTTTATAGACATAACCCAGGTCCTGGCCATGTGTGTTGAACACTGACTGGCTACTGTCATGTCACCCAGTCTTTTCTCACTTTCAGGCTTTGATAAGAGGGAAACAGCGAAAATTACAACATGATCATTATAGGGTGGGAGAAATAATTAAGAAGATGCTGCAAAACACAATGCTCAAATTGCTATCAGATTTCCTCTCAGGTATTTTCCCAACTTTAAATTTCAAAGTATTTAAAATAATTTCAATTTTTCAAATCAATCTCTCCTAGAACTTTAATGTTTACCCAAAACAACCCACATCTACTAGTCCCTGATAATTTTAAAACTTGTTGTAGGATCTGTGGGTTTTTGTCTTTTATTGTTTCTTCCTTATCTTAAAATCAACTCATATGATTACCCTGTGCCAAGAATCTCATTGGAGAAGGAAAGTATTCTTTAGTTGAGTTAGAAACCTTGAAAATAGGAAAACTGATAGTGCCCCTAATGACAAGAACAGGGCATGCTCTCAAACACTCATTTTCAGTAAAATTTTCCATTGGATCAAGTTCCTCCAGTTTGTAGTATCAAAAATATGTTGACTGGGAAGTGTGTAGTGAATGTTCAAATGATTTAGTGTGCCTTTCCAGGGCTGCAGAAAAAATGCATATACTCCTGGGAAGAGAAATATATAACGTAGCGAAACACCAAGAAGAGATGAAATCAATATTTAAAGTCCTAAGGTAACCTGGAATGCAGCTCAGACTTTATACATCACGCACAGAACTAAATCAGGGAACAATCTTGAAAAGTCACCTAGTCAAGTTTTTCTAGTCTTGCATTTTTGACCTTTTCTGAAACCTACAGGTCAAACTGCCTGGCAGTCAAACTTTATATGGCTCTGGCTTTCATTATCCCTGTTTTGAACTTATGGTCTGTCCTGTAGCAATTTTGTAGGCATATTATAGGGGGGAACATTTCAAGTCCACTTGGAGTTATAGACCCTTAACTTCATTACCGTTAAGCCAGCCCTCCTTGTCAGGCCTGTTCAAAATGGAGCTCCTTGTCCAATCCATTTCTGCCAGTGGAATCCACAAATTCCTAATGCATCTGTGTGAATCAGTCCTCTGTTCAATCACTGCCTGTTGGTGGTGTGCACATATGTGAACCATCGCAGAGAACAGAGGGGCGATTGAGATGCTGGAAACACTTTTAGAATAATGATACTCAGTGGAATTTCACATGAACTTGCATTTTAATTTATGACTATGGGCCACTTTTGTCAAATAAAGCAAGTATTTGCAATAGTCAAACATTTAACGTTTTTGAAAAATATTTAACTCTTGGGTTTGAGCTTATGTTTCTCTTTACGGTTTATGTTATATGGGTTTTGACAATGGAAAAGTTAGACTAGAAAGGAAAACAACCCAACTGCACAAGTCAAGATGATTAGAAAATGGACACGCTGGAGACTGAGCATCTGTGGATCAGGGTGAAGCACTCTCTCTGCTTTGATTTATTCACCTTTTCAGTCTCTCATTCCTGCATCATATCTGTAGTCTCCCTTTCATACACAAAGCAAACACAGTATCAAAATGAGAAAGTTGGTCTAGTAGCATGAGTTAAATCCAGATAAGATGTAATGCTTTACAATCTAACACTGTTTTTAGAGTTATAATGGGAAGGGGAAGAGAGGGATAAGGGAGGGTAATTGGGGGGGCACTCCTGGGGATAATTGCAATATCCAGAATGTATACATATTTTATACACATTTTATATTATTTTGTTAAAATCTTGTAAGGTTGCTCAAAATTAAAAAAAATGTTTATAATGTAAAGGGGCAAGTTGTTCAACCTCTCTGGTCTTGATTTCCTCATCTATAAAACAGGGAATTTGTTCAAAATGCCACAATAGTTTGGAAACATTTCGGTAATATAAAATAATTACAAAAATAATAATTTTAAGAACAATTATCCAGTAAGTCTCTCTGCCCACAGATGTTATTCCAAACATTTGATCGTTAAGAAGTCCTTTGAATGCCCCAAAATCCAGATTAGATTTAAGGATTGGTTTAAGATATTCAATTCTAGAACTTTGGGGGAAGGCCACAGCTTCCCCTTTGATGAGTTAGCACCCTGAGAAGGCTGAAAGAACCAGGAGAACAACAGGTAGGAGGTTCCTGCCCTTATGGAGCTCAGGAGAGCTAGTCTTCTTCTTCCGTAAGGCGAGAAGCAAACTCTTAGGCTCAGAGACAGAGAATCAGCTGTTGGACTAATGTACCTCATGGGAGTGACAATTCAAGAGCAATGAGTTATCCAGACCTTCTAAATAGTATATGAGAGGTCATGATTATCCTCAAATCATGAGTCCTCTTAAGTCTCTAGGGCTCCAGTGAAGAAGTGCAGACTGTCATGAGTACAGTCTTCAGCTTATCTTCCTGGTCAGTGAACCAGGGTTGTGGGTCCAGGCATCAGGACCCTGGACGAGCACTTCCTACTTTTTTTTTTAATTAGAAGTATATAGAGATACAATTGAGGGGGAAACATTATCAAACCATCAGTAACCAATGTATATATAATTTGTTATCCAGGAGTAATGCCAAAACATGGATGACCACCTTGGGTTTCACCTACTGCAGTTTCCCCCAGAAGAACTCTTGCATTAAATGGGTATCTCGTGGAGGAATAACATCTGCTTCTGAGATGATTCCCCCATATTCCACTCTCCAGTCTCCTATGAGTTCTTCATATACCCTCCCCCTCCACATCCCCCTCCCTATGCCTCCAAATATCCTAGGGAGCCATCCCCTTATTATGCTGAGAATCATACAATTTGAAGTATTCTTAGGTTAGACGTCTAACCTACTGCTTCCCCATGTATTCTAGCTTCCACAGATGAGAGAAACCATTCGGCCCTTTAGTCTCTGAGATTGGGATACTTCACTTAGCATAATTCTTTCCATCTCCATCCGTTTGATATCAAAAGTCATAATAGGGGCTGGAGCGGTGGCTCAGCGGTATCGGTGCTTGCCTGGCAAGCACGAGGACCCGGGTTCAAACCCCAGCACCACGTACACAACTGAATGTTGGAGCAACTAAGGCCATGTGAAAACCTAAATAAAGTTGTTTCTCTCTTTTTGTCTCTTACTGTCCCTCTCTCTTTAAAAAAAAAAAGTCATAATATTGTCTTCTCTAATGGCCGAGTAGTATTCCACTGCATATATGTATCAAAGCTTTTGTATCCACTCGTCAAATGAGGGGCACCTGGTTGGTTCCATAGTCTAGCCATAGTAAATTGAGCTGCTATAAACATTGAGGAAGCCACATCACTATAATATGCTGATTCTAACTCTTTTGGGAAAATACCCAGGAGTGGGATACCTGGGTCGTAAGGTGTGTCCATCCTTAATTTTTTGAGGATTCTCCACACTGTTTTCCATAGTGGCTGAACCAGTTTGCAGTCCCACCAGCAGTGTAACAGTGTTCCTCTTTTCCCACAGCCCCTCCAGCATCTGTCGTTGTTTGTATTCTTCATTTTTGCCACTCTAACAGGAGTGAGGTGGTATCTCATGAGCACTTCCTACTTTAACAGGAAACCAACTGTCACTTTTTCTTCCCAGCATATGTCACAAGGGGGTCTCAAAACTATATATAGTGCATCCTTGAAAGTTCTTTCAACAACTTTTGGAATACCTCAGAAGGTCTTGTCAAAATTTGAATTAAATTCAAGGTAAAAGGACTATAATCACCAATACTGTAGAAAATTTTTCCACTTAGAAAAAGTCATAGTATGCCACAAGAGCGCTAGATGTCAGAGATTGCCTTTTATGTTCTGAAACATGAAAACTTTGATTCTGATGTGTCATATGCTAAACACATGTGACCTTAGCTAAATATCACAAAAACACACCATAAATTAATCATCAACCTTAATAGTTTCCTTATTTCAAAACACATTTGTTTTGCAAGCTAATGCCTTAAGGCCAAGATTTTAAGGTAACTACACAGAGTTTAAATGAAAAACGTATCAGGATATACATACATCTATAATCTCTCTTTCCCTTTCCCTCTCTAACCTACTTCGTTTCTGTCATTTTAACTCGAAAGGGAGGGAGAGAAATTCAGCACACACTTGGGTCTTTGGCTTTTTGCTGTCATTGACAATTTTTGCTATTTTGAATCTCACCTCTACTTTATTAGAGGAACAAAGCTAAATGGAACTAGACTTTTCAAAATTTGTCCCATTTTTTAAGAGTTTGTGTGTGTGGGTTTCCAAATGTTTTCTTCAGAAGAAAGGGCCACATGGAGATATCGAGGCCACTGTAAAAAATAAGAAATGACTTTGGAAGTTATTTAAACTGATACCTGCTTTTAGAATTTCCTTCACGTTTATGGTCCAAATTCTTAAGATTCTAAAACCAGTTCACTCCCCTACCATCTCCTTCTGGAGCTGGAAGTGTCTGGGTTATCATACTTTCCAAGAAGAGAGACAAGAGGCAACTGAGAGAGGAAAAGGCAACTCTAAGGGAGGCAGCAGACAGAGGCAGGTACTGGCTAATGCTCCTTCTGTCCCCTCTACCCACAGCTGGAAGCCAGCTGAGGCTACAGCTTCCACTCAGCCTCCTGTGTGGGCTAACAAGGGCAAGACAGTTTCACTGATGACACATCTTCTTTCAATACATCAGCTGTTTCAAAAAAAAAAAAAAAAAGGCAGGGTGAAGTCTTGCAAGGAACACCTTTTTTCTTGGTGTTTAAAAAAATGAATATGAAAGCAAATACAAGAAACTTTTAGAGGGAAATGCATATGTAATCATTCAGCAAATATTTTAGTCTATATGTTAAATAAGCAGAGTGGAATTGTCACAAGAATCACATTTTTCAATGTTCTTCGTCTGTGCCTAAATAACTTCCTTTACTATTAATGCTAAATGTAAAGCAGTTACATAATAGTATAAGTTAACAGAACATAATGCATATGACATTATGTTCTTACTTAATAAGACACGCATGATAGTCTACTATGTGAAAATGTAAATGATTACCTGTTTTGATTGGAATATTAACACATTCCAGTATATAGTTAACAAGTTTTATTTCATGTCCAGTTTTAAATAGGAGTATTTCTCTAAACAAATATTAAATATAAAAAAGATTCATTGATGTTTCACTCTGAGCAGAAAATAACAAAGTTTACCTATTGAATTCATCTATTTTTTAAAATTAACACTTTGATAGATACTATGCCTTAAAGAAAAAAAATACTACCTTGATACCTAAATTTGATATAGTCTATTGACAATGTCAAGGCTTATTCAAGGATCTGAGTTAGCCCTAAGTCACACCAAGCTGGAACCTTTAACAAAGTATGTCCCATTTGTGGTTTACACATGGTATTTTCAGATACATCCTCTTCCTGGACTGTCATATAATTAACCCAAGAAAAATAGATGAAGTTGGTATTAAGAGCTCCTTTAAAGATATGCTTAGTGTCATAGCTCTTCAATCTTTTCTTACACCTGGGACAGAGGAATGGCTCCATTGGCACCAGCTCCATTTGAAAGGAGCAATATCTCTAAGTGCCGCAGCAGAAGGTAATAAACAAGACAAAAGGACTGGCACTGAGCACATATAATATCTTCTTTTGCTAGAGACCTAAAAGCATGAGAAAAACTAAGTGAGCAGTTACACTGGGTGAAGTTCTCTCTTTGGAATGATATTGATCATTCATTCACTTTCCATTCATTCAACAGATCATAGGGCTCCTAATGGGTTGCACACCTAATGCTGCTAGGAAGTCAGTGGAACCAATAGTAAGAGTCAACCTTCAGAAAAACTTACATTCTCATGGAATATGCAGAGCAATCATCCCAGAAAGTGATCCCTTCTATACAGGAATACAGGGAGGTGGAGGGACAGTGATCGGTTTTTGCAGGCACAATCAGAAAGGTGAGATTTGAGCTGAGATCTGAAGAATGGGCCATCCTAGCAGAGCCAAGACTCTGAAGAATGGAAAAGCTGCAACAGGGGAGGCCAGCATTGCACAGGATGTGAAGGGCTTCTAAGGCCAGGGAAAGTGGTTGCAGTTTGTTCTAAACACAAGGAAAGCCACCAATTCACATCTCATGAGGAATGGAATATGATCTGGTTTATGGTTTTAAAAGACCCCTCTACCTGCTACATTAAGGAGGGCAGAGTTGGAAGAGGAAGATCAGTGGAGAGGCCATTTTATTTGCCCAGGCAAGAGATAGTGGAGGTCTGCCTGGTGGAAGGAGGAGATAAGGAACAAAAGTCAAGATATATTTGGAAGCTAGACTGACAGCGCTTGCCAAAGGACCAGATATGAAGGAAGAAGAGGGAAGAGAAGGAGCCAAGGATGCCTTTTAGGTATTCTGGCTTGAACATGGGGTATTAGCAATACCCTTCACAGGCTTATGGTGGGGGATGAAGGGTTCTATCCTGGTTATTAGGTTAGAGATGTCTATAAGCAATCTAAGAGAAGACATGCAGTAAGAAACTAGATTCATAAGTCCTTAGCTTAGAGGAACAAAGTTAGAAATTTGGGAGCCATTTGTATGTGAGCAGCAGTCAAAGCCATAGTATCGAATGAAACTTCCTAGGGAAAGAGATGGCTAGAGGAGAGAGGTGGGCTCTGAACTGGACCCTGATTGGTACAGAAAAAAGCAGCAGCAAGGGACTGTGGGAGTTGCTATCAGAGAAACAGCAGAAAAAAAAAAAACACACAATCTACACGATCATATTAGTGCAAGTTCCCCAAAAGTCCACAGGTTAGGGTAAATAACTCCATTGTTTCAGACACCTCTATTCATCTATTATGTCAAATCACCTTTACCAAAGTCACTTACCGGTAAGAACATTTTTAGAAACTAGTATGTTGACTACTTCTAAAAATCTCACCTTTGCTCCAGGGTCTCCCACTCCACGTAAACCCATTGGTCCAGGGGGTCCTGGTAATCCTCGAGGTCCCTGAGATAACATCACAAGGAGGGCGGGGATGGTGCATGAGCAAACTTGTTGAATGTAATGCTCAAAAAGGGAGGGAGGGAGGGCAGGAGAGGAATATTTTTAACATTACTACAGTTTGAAACAATTTATTATATGTATTTTATAAAGAACAAGAAGAGAGTAGTTCAAATGTTTACAACATACAGAAATGATAAATGTTTAAGGAGGTGGAAATATTAATAACCTGGAAATGTTAATTACCCTGATTTGATCATTATACATTCTATGCTTGTATCAAATTATCACATTGTACTCTACAAGTAGGTACAACTATACGTAAAGTTAAACTAAAATATTTTTTAAAGAAAAAGAAGAGTAATATCCACACTTACAGCCACACCAGGATACCCATCACCTTTGAGTCCTGGAGCACCCTCTGGTCCCTGAGGGCCTTGGGCACCCTGGGTAAATTCCAATACAGTGTAATATCATGAGACTAAAGTATGAAACACCTGGCAAAACTTTAGCAATACCAATTCACTATAACAAAGGAAGATTCCATAAGGAATCATTTGAAAAATGTTAGGATCTAATCCTATCACATATGGCAACTTGTTGTCTCTTTATGAGCCTTATCCACCTACGCACAGGGGGAAGTAGCACAGTTTGAATGTAGGGAATATATAGGAATACACTTTGACTTATTGGTAATATTTTAATTTTTAACATGATGAATATTTAGTATATCATAAATCTGGGAGGAATATAAAAAGAAAATTCAGTAAGCACAGTGTGAGATGAGCAAAAAGAATACATAGCAAAAATTTCAGCGTAGAATAAGAAACTGTGCACTCCGTACTGTTGTGTTAAACCTGTTGTCTTTATCCACAGCACCCAAATTACATGAGAGAATGAATAAACTCAAATGAAAACATAAAGATTAATTTTTTAAAGTTATAAAGGGAAGTGACACAGTTTGTGGTTCATATCCTGAGACCTAGGAAAAATTATAAATTATTAGCCGTCAAAAACTTTTATCAGCAGTCATTTGCTTTCTATACAGAGTTCAGGGAAAGGTGATTTTTGTTATTTGAAGAGCAAAGTTTTCTGAGATGTGTAAATCTCTTACAAATAGTAATCCAAGAAATTTCTGACTAACATAAAATGGGGGAAGAAAATTTGAGAAATGTAATGTCTATTACACTTATATTTAAAACTTGCAATACTTCTTTTTTTACCACATGCCATTTAGTTACTGTGGCAACTCTACAACCACTCATGTCAATCAAACAAAAACACCTTTGCTTTGATAAAGAGTTATTCATGTTTTAAAATGTTTTTTACATTAGGAGGAAACTCTAAAAACAGGTAGACTTTTGTTTTCCAAAAATGGAAAAAGTAAACAAGACTCTGAAGTGCTTTCTTTACATGCAAACAAATTCTAAGATCCAATTGGTAATATTCCAACACAAAATGCTGCCCCAAATCCAACTCCCCAAAATTTCTATGACTGAATGATTGGTTAGGGGAGGGAAAAACACTACATATCTTTAAAGCATTAAGTTAAATTAATTTTGAAACCATGAATGCAACAGCTGTTTTCACCTAGTAAATCTAAGAGACTGGTTTTATGTGATTAGACTTCTTAAAAATGATCCTCTTTAGGAAATGTGTAGCCACTTATAAAAACTTAATGTGCTATTTACCATCAACAAAAACTCAAGATGATTTCTTAAAGTTGCACAATAGTGAGGAAGCACATACTCTCCAAAGGAGGTAAACTTTAATATGTCCCCAGTGACAGGAAACTGGTTGCTTCTCAGGAGCATTTTTTTATGCTATTCCAATTACACTAAAGGCTAAAGCTCTGAACATTCATGTGTCAGACTTGTCCCCAAATAAAATTCCCATTTCTCCCCATGTTTAGGAAAGAGCAAGCAACAAAATAAAGCAATAACTGCTTCCTGGTTAAGTTGAAAACAAAAACAAATTGAAATAAAAATTCACTTTTTAATTCTCATTTCTAAGTTCCAAGCAATAATAAATTAGCAGCTGTTACTGATTAACCTCTGCACCCACAGTGCAGGAGAAAAACATTGGATCACAGTTTACAAACATTTTTTCTAGAGATCTTCACCCTCTCTCCTACAAAAATATCAGTTAGCTGGTTGCTTCTAAAGTTAATAAGCAATATCAAGAGAACACAGCCAGATTTTTATTTTGGACTCTTCACAAATGTTTTAAGAAATTGAATTTTGCCACTTGGCCTTTCTGCACTGGATTCAAGGAAATGTCCTACAAAGCGATTTACTTTGAAGTGTCTCTTGTTCAACAGAAATTAGGACAAAAATTGAAATCTGATATTTTGAAATGGACCAGAGTTCCTTGGAATAGTACACAAAATTGAATTAATATGCTGAAACCTCCATCAGGCATTCAAAGAACTATGTGACCCTCCAAAAACATAAAAGCTAATGAGTTAGGGAACAATGGCAGAAAAAGTATCATTAAAGCCCAAAGGATTAGGAAAACGTTTGACTGAAAGGCAAATCTCTTTAAATTCTGTCACCTACCATGCCTAGTAATCATCAGCAGAAACCAAGTGGGGCTTTTAACCTCTAGCAGCACATTTAATTAGACTTCATTCTTATTTAAAAAAATATAAGTACAGAGCAATAAGTAAAAATCATGCATTGTGCATATACAGTTACCAAACAGTCAGAAGATAGTCACAGATGTAACTGATCAAAGTCATACCTGCATTTTCATACTAGGGAAAAGGATTTTTTTTTCCCTTGAGATTTCTACATACCTTAGGTTCCAGTTCTGTGTATCTCCAGGTCTGGAGAGTGGGGTGAAAAACCCATCCCATTTTGCCTGAGATTTTCCCCAGCATCAGTCCTGAAAGCCATGCATCCCAGGAACCCTCAGTCTGGGACAATTCTGGTTTGTAATAGGCTCTGAATGATGTTTCATTTAAAAGACGACTCCAACTTTTTCTAAGTTTGAAAGGCATTGGTTTAAGTACTTTAACCTTTTTATCTAAATGAGATAATTCGATAAGAGAGTATAGAAGCCTGCCTCAAAGCTCCGTAGCAATATGCTATTAAGTTAATAACTGTTGATTATGGGGCCCATAAACCTGTTGCCATAAACAGATGTATTGGTTGACACCTAAGAATTATAAATGCTAAATTTTGATGTAATGCTGAGTATAGCATGAAAAGGGAAATACTGATTTGTTGACCATGGAAAATCAGATCTAATGATGTAAAGCTAGTTGGGTTTTGTATAATTATTTGTGTTTTCATCTGAAATAACTTTAAAGGATGGACAATCAAACCAAGCAAAATTTTGATCCAATAAAGCTTCAAATGTGAGCTTTTTTGGACAATGTCTTGCAAAACAGACATGTTATTCGTTGGTAAGTAAATGAGAGCCAGAGGGCCATTAAAACCCTTACATCACAAACAATGCATAAAGAGCATTTTCAAATAATTGTCTAGTCAGCAAAAAACAACTGTAGGAACTATTGTTTCCCACATGTGGGGAAAATAAACTTATTTTTTTAACTATCTAATTTTTTAAGGGAATAGTTCTATTACATTGATTTCATCAATATATAATTTACAAGTAGAACAATCAATGTTTAAAAAAAGAGAGAGAGAGAGAAAGAATCATTTTTATTTATTTTTTCGTCTGGCCTTTGTTTCTCTAACACTTAGTTGTGCCAGGCAAGCACTCTAAACCACTGAGACACAGCTCTAGCCCCAACAACCAACTTTATTAATGCTATAATTTGGATCTTGAGTGTGCCCCAAAGACTCATGTTAAAGGCGTGGTCCTCTCCCCATTAAAATTGGGAGCTGTTTAAATCTTTAGGAGGTGGGAAGCTAGTTCATTGGAGACCTGCCTTTGAAAGGGATATTGGGACCTTGGCTTCTTCCTGTTCCTCTCTATTGACTTTCTGGCTGCTGTGAGTTGAAAAGGCCTCTACCATGTGCTCCTGCCATGGTTACACTGATGCCACAGGACCAAAGCAACGAGGCCAAGCAAACATGGACTGAAACCATGAGCCAAAACAAACTTTTCTTCCTTACAAGTTGATTACTTCAAGTATTTTGTCAAAGTGATGAAAAGCTAACACATTAGGCATTAATTCTACCTTCTCACATGCAAAGAAAGAAAAAGAGCAGGACGAAAGCATACCTTTGGTCCTCGAATAGAAAGTCCAGGTTCTCCTTTAAATCCAGGCATCCCGGGTCCTCCTCTGTCTCCCTGCATATTTCAAATAATATTCACAGACTCTAAGTTGCATGAGAAACCACAGGGGTACACAGTATAAAAGAAACTGCCCGGTCTGTAAGGAGCTTAAACTACCCATCTCAGACCTTCCAATAGTATTTTTTTTAACAAATATGAATGGAATTCCAAATCCTAAGTAAATAAAAATTGCCAATAAAGACTATTTCAGCTGTTTGGAGAAAACTCACTAAAATAAATGAGGAAATTTAGACTCCAATGTTTAAACTATAAGAATGCCTGGGGATATTCTTAAAACTCAGTGTATTTCTTTTCTGCTAGGCTTTTCAATTATAGATCTTAGTAAATTTTTCTGAATAAATGTAATAAGATACTTGCCTGCCCTACGGCCTACAATTTGGGAGAGGTAATATAGGGTGAACTTAGGATTGGAAACTGCTAACTGCAGCTGGCTAACTCTGCTGCTGGCTTTTAGTCTAGTATCTGTGAAATCTCAGGGTTCAATGAGATAATTTCTTAGAAATCTCCCAAAGCAGAAATTCTAGTTCACTTACTCATGATCACTGATATCACATATACACTTTTTTCTCCCAACTGCCAAAGATCCAAGTAAAAGGAAAAAAATTTCTAAGCATGTATACCTTTGGCCCAGGTGGTCCAGGAATTGATGGTCCAGGCATTCCAAAAGGGCCCATAATGCCTTGCTCACCCTTGAAAAAAGCCAAATAATCATTACATTTCAAGCATGGAAAACAAGTAGGTTCTCAATTAGGAGAAGAATAGAAATGCCTGCAGATTTTAGAATATTAGTCTACATTAACGTGAAAATAATTTGAACTCTTTTTATAAATCATTGCTAATCAATCCATAAGATTTCAGTGTCTTTAATTAAATGTATCCAGTTAATTTCTGGATGTTAGGAGAATTTTATCTCTTGTGCAGTTTTTCCATGAGCTGATACAGATGATGAAATTCATAGTGCTTCCCTTTTGTATTGTATGCTAGGAAGCTCAGAGAGAAATGTTTGTTCAATTATGTCTTCCACATAAATTTTTTTTGTTTGTTTGTTCGACAGTCTTACAAATTGGAGGGAGTTGTTGTTACATATTCATGCATATATGCATATTGACAAAGTAAATTAAGCCCAATCCTAATCCAGGATCTCCCAACTTCATCCACTCCCTGCTCTCATGCCTCCTCTACAGGAACCCCCATGTTATAGATAGAAATAAGCATATACATGCATATTATTTTTTGAAATCTCTGAGTTTCTCTGCCTGCATGTGTATAGTTAGTCTTCTCATGGGAGTCAAGAGTTCCCAACTGCATTGATAACCCCTCTAATTTCTCCCTTCCTTCCCTATGTCTCTCCCTTCTCCCCTCACCTTCATTGTTGTGGTTCCCCTAGCTTATGAGAAATTTAAACTATGATGAGTTTATTATTTAAACACAGTTAACATTCATCTTATCTTAGATTTTGCTCTAGCTTCCACATATGAGAGAAAACATTTAGCCCTCAAGTCTCTGAGTTTGGGACATTTCACTCAGCATAATTTTTTCCGTCTCCATCCATTTGGCTGCAAATACCATGATATCATTCTCTCTAAAAGCAGAAAAGAACTCCATTGTAGAAATATACCGGGGTTTTTGAATCCACTCATCCAGCAAGGGGCATCTAGGTTGGTTCCATAGTTGAGCTATTTTAAATTGAGCTGCTATAAACATTAATGTAGCTGTATCTCTATAGTGTGCCAATTCTAGCTCTTTTGGGAAAATATCCAGGAGTTGGATAACTGGGTTGTAAGGGGGTTCCAAACCTAGTTTTTTGAGAAGTCATGAACTGATTTCCAGAGCGGCTATACCAGTTCTCAGTCCCACCAACAGTGTATTAGTGTTTCTTTGTCCCCACAACCCTTCGAGCATCTGTTATTGTTCATATTCTTCATGTTTGTCACTCTGACTGGAGTGAGGTGGAATCTTAGTAAACTGTTGACTTGCATTTCTCAGATTGCTAGTGATGTAGAACATTTTCTCATCTATTTATTGGCTTTTAGACTTCCTCTGTTGAGAAGTTACTATTCAGTTCTCTAGACCATCTATTGATTGGATTATTTGTGGCTTTGGTGTTCATTTTTTTTTAATTCTTTGTATATTCTGGATATTAGTACTCTGTTAGAGGTGTAGCAGGCAAAGATTTTCTCCCATTCTGTAGGTTCTCTCTTGACACTCTTGACTAATTCTTTAGCTGAGCAGAAGTTCCTCAGTTTAGTAATATCCCACTCATTTATTCTTGGCTTTAATTCTTGCAATATGGAAGACTTGTTGAGGAAGGAGGTGCCTTCACCGATGTCGTGGAGTGTTGATCCTATGTTTTCTTATAGCAATTGTGTAGTTGTTGGTTTAATTTCTAATTATTTGATCCATTTTGATTTGATTTTTGGGCAGGATGTGAGATAAGGATCTAATTTCAGTTGTCTGCGTATGGCTGTCCAGTTTGTCCAGCACCATTTGTTGAACAGGCTATCTTCCCTTCACACTATCTTTTTTCCCCCTTCGCCAAATATCGGATGGTTAATGACTGGTGAATTTGTCTCAGTATCTTTTGTTTTTGTTACTGTAGCCCTATAGTACAATTTCAGGTCAGATATTGTGACACCTCCTGCTTATTCTTTCCTGCTTAGTAGTGTTTTGGCTATTCTGGGTTTCCTGTTATTCCAAATGAATTTGAGAAATGCTTTTTCTATATCAGTGAAGAATGTCATTGGTATCTTGATGGGGATTTCATTGAATCTGTACAGGGCTTTCAGCAGAATGGCCATTTTAATTATATTCATTCTGCCTAACCAAGAACATGGAATGTTTTTTCATCTACTCAGGTCTTCTTAAATTTCTTAAATGCTTGACCATTTTCATTGTAGAGATCCTTTATATCCTTTGTTAGATTAATGCCCAAGTATTTAATTCTTTTTGAGGTTATTGTGAATGGGACAGATTTCCTGATTTCTTCTTCAGTGCAATTGCTGCTGGAGTACAGGAAAGATATTAATTTATGAGTGTTGGTCTTGTAAGCAGCCACTTTGCTAAATTCATTTATAAACTCTAGAAGTCTTCTGATTGAGCATTTGGGGTCTGCTAGGTATAGGATCACATTGTTGGCAAATAGAGATGACTTCCTCTTTTACTATTCAAATTCCTTTGATTTCCTTCTCTTGTCTGATAGCTCAGGCTAGGGTTTTGAGGACTAAATTCAATAAGAGTAATGAGAGTGGACAACCTTGTCTTGTTCCTGAATTTAGTGGGAATGCTTTCAGTCTTCATTAAGTATAGCGTTGGCTATGGGTTTGTCATAAATGGCTCTTACAAAACTAATGTATGTTCCTTTAATCCCTATCTTCTCCAGAGTTTTGAGCATAAATGAGTGTTGAATTTTATCTAAGGCCTTTTCTATATCAATTGAGATTATCATATGGCTTTTGTGTTTAAGTCTATTTCAGTTATGAATTACATTTATTGATTTGTGTATGTTGAACCAGCATTGTGTTCCTGGAATGAAGCCCATTTGATCATGATGTATTATCTTTTTGATGTGTTTTTGGATGCAGTTTGCTAGGAATTTATGAAGCATAGTTTTCGTCTATGTTCACCATGGTAATTGGTCTGTAGTTTTCTTTTCTTGATGTGTCTTTGTTGGGTTTTGGTATCAGAGTTATATTTGCCTAATAAAGTATTTGGGAGGGTACAAACCCTTTCAAGTTCATGGAATAGCTTACCAAGGAGTGCTGTTATGGCTGTTGGAACTCTGCTGAGAATCCATCAGGTCCTGGGCTTTTCTTTTTTGGAGGCCTTTGATTGCTGTCAATTTCACTACCTGAGATTGGTTCATTTAAATTTTCAATGTCCTCCCGTGTTAATTTGGGAATGCTGAATGTGGCTAGGTGTTTTTGTCCATTTATTCCAGGTTATCAAACTTGGAATAGTACAGCTTTTCAAAGTCAGTTCTAATAATCATCTGGATTTCAGTTGAATCTGTGGTAATGTCTCCATTTTCATCTTTGACTTTGTTTATTTGCTTCACTTCATTCTTACTTTTGATGAAGTTGGCTAGGGGTCCATCAATTTTATTTTTTTAAATAACCAACTCTTTGTTGATTCTTTATAGTTTTTGTTGTTGCGGTGGTGGTGGTGGTGGTTCTTAATTTCATTGATTTCAGCTTTGATCTTAGTTATTTCCTGCCTTCTGTTGCATTTGGGTTTAGATTGTTCCTCTTTTTGTAGGGATTTGAGTTTGAGCATAAGTCTATTTGTGCTCTCTCCTGATTTTTGATGAAGGCACTCAGTATTATAAATTTACCTCCTAAGAATTCTTTCATATTATCCCATAGATTTTGATATGTTGTATCATCTTCTCATTCATTTCCAAGAATTTCTTGATTTCTGTTCTCATTTCTTTGATCCATTCTTCATTTAAGAAGGTATTATTTAACTTCCAAGTATTTGTGTATTTTCTGTTGTTTTTCTTGCTATTAATTGCTAAGCCCATACCATTTTGGTCTGACAGGATACATGGGATTATATCAACTTTTCTGTATTTGCTAATATTTGCTTTGTGGACTAGGATGTGATCAATTTTGGAAAAGGATCTGTGTGCTGCTGAGAAGAACATAAACTCAGCCAATTTGGGATGGAATATTTTGTAAATGTCTGTTAAATTCAATTGCTTAATAGAATTATTTAGGTTAGAGATATCTTTATTGTTTGCTTTGATGATCTGTCTATTGTTGATAGTGGTGCATTAAAATCCCCCAGTATTATTGTGTTGAAATCAATAAGTGGTTTAACGTCTTTGAGTTCTTTTTTCCACATAGATAGAAAGGTTGTAATTGTAGGCATAAATGTTAACTATCATTATGTCTTCTTTATATATTGTTCCTTTTACTATGATGTAGTGATCTTCTCTATCCCTTCTAATTTTTGTTCAAAATTAAGATTGTCAGATATAAGGATCACTTCCATATAACTTTTAGGGTACACTTCAATTTTATAAATTTTTCCCTTTATTGCTTTATTTTAATGACCTATGGTATATCAGTTTCCAATGGTATGTTATTCTACATTCTTTTTTAGATGAGTTCATAAATATTTTTTTAATTTTTTGATGCTAAGAATCCAGGGGCACTTAAACACTGAGCCACATCACCAGCCCTTTTTTAATTTTAATTTTTGATGTATCTATTTTGAGACAGCGTCTTGCTAAGTTGCTTAGGGCCTCACTAAATTACTAAGGCTGATTTTGAACTTAAAACCCTCCTGTCTCAGCCTCCTGAACCACTGATATTACAGGTATGTGCCACTACATCTGGCTTAAGTTTATAACTTTAAAAAAATAAACTTTGAATAGAAAAATTAAATTTTTTCTTTCTTCCACCCTCTGCCCCTCCACCTCCCTTCCTACCATTATGGATCTAATATTAAGTCTCAGAGACCCAATCTGGAGGAAGAGGTAACTCCTCTGTCCCACCTGAATATAGACTGGTAATTCTCAAATTTTTGCAAATTTGGGAATTATCAAAAGAGTCTGAAAGATACACAGTCCTA
>PVKS010014675.1:0-47794 GCA_004027875.1 Aplodontia rufa
TTGCTCCTGCTAGTCATTCCTGATGCTTTTGCTCCTTATGGGGTCTTATGGCAAGGAGGGCCACTGTTTATTGTCAATCTGCCTAGTACTCCTAAGAAAGTGTTACAATCTTATCCAGAAGCAGTAGCTCAGGTTATTTTCAAGGGCCTGGAGCAATGTTTGACTACTTTTGGGGAGAATCCTCAGTATATCATTACTCTCTACACAACTGAACAGCTCTTGCAGTTGGTTAACAATAACTCCTCCTGGTCAGTCTTGTACTGCTCTACAACGGCAAAATTCGATAATCATTATCCTTCTCACCCTTGGATTCAATTTTGCAAAGAAACTCCTCTAATCTTCCCACGTAATAGGAGAATGAATCCCATCTCAGGAGCAAAAGTTGTGTTTACTGATGGATGGCTCCAAATCTGGCACTGGTTCCATGGTTATTGGTAGAGATGTTTTTCCTGTCATTATTAATAGTACCTCCCCTCAAGCTACAGAATTGGCTGCAGTAATACTAGCATTTAATCTATTACAAGAAGAGCCCTTTAATTTGCTCTAGGATAGCCACTATGTGGTGCAGGCTGTCCGGGTGTTAGAAACAGTTCCCTACATTCCTGAGAATTCTATGGTCGCTCCTTTTTTCCATTCACTGCAGAAATGCATTCAATCTCGCTCCCACCCTTTTTTCATTGCTCATATTCATGCCCATATGGATCTTCCAGGTCCGCTGACAGCAGGCAATGCTAGAGCTGATAAGAGCACTCGGGAAATTTTTGCATTTTCTGCCCTGGAGCAGGCACGCTTATTCCACCAGCAATTTCATGTCAATTCTGCTACATTGGCTAGAAGGTTTAACATTAGCAAGGGTGACGCTCGCATGTTGGTTAAGAGCTGCCATCACTGTGCACCCTTACTCCCGGCTCCTTCTTTGGGAGTGAACCCTCGTGGCCTTCAGCCTAATCATTTATGGCAAATGGATGTCACTCACATCCTTGAATTTGGTAAATTGAAGTTTGTACATGTTTCTATAGACACTTATTCTGGAATTGTGATGGCTACTCCTCTCCCAGGTGAGCGGGTGATGCATGTGATCCAGCATTGTCTACAGACCTTTGGGGCCTGGGGGGTACCTAAAATTGTGAAAATGGATAATGGCCAAGCCTACACTGCTAAAAGCTTTGCAGACTTTTTAGGCACCTTTGGTATTCAGCACATCACTGGAATACCTTATAATCCCCAAGGACAAGTATTATCGAGCGAGGGCATCTGTCGCTCAAGAACTTCCTTTTAAAACAAAAAGGGGGAATTGGGACATCGTTTAGATCTCCCAAAAATAAACTGAATGTGGTGCTCTTTACATTGAATTTTTTAAATTTCGATCAGGATGGTCGCTCCACTGCTGAGCGTCATGCCTCCCCCAATCAGAAGGTCACTCATTACGTGAAATGGAAAGATGTCCTAACTGGCTCATGGAATGGCCCGGACCCTGTACTGCGATGGGTTCGAGGATCGGTGTGTGTTTTTCCACAGGATCAACAGAATCCTATCTGGGTCCCGGAGAGATTAACGCGCACGGTCCCGGTGAACAGGGAGGATGCTGACGAGGAGCCTGGTGATGGCCCCGCTGAAGAGCCTGCGCCTTTGCCTGCTGGTGTGGATGGTGACCCCATCGGCGATCTGGTCACAGGAACAAACGATGGTCCAGGAACAGAACCTGAACCTCTGGGCCACTGTTAAAGCTTGGCCAATTCCCATGCCAGTGGGAATGTCTGCTAAAGTTTTCCCTTTCATCTTCAGCACCAATGACTCTACAGGGTGGCCTTGTTGGCCTTTTGATAAGCAGACTGCCAATAATACTTTCTCCCGTATAATGCTGGAGGGCAGTCTGTGCTTTATGGTCTCTTTGTCTCAACTGGACATGAACACCCCTTGTGTGTGGCTGAGTAATCAGACCCTAGCTAGTTTCAGGGTCGGCAATCGCTCGACGCCTGACCTGAAAGGTGGGGCGATTGTTTTGTCTGGCCTTACACCCAGATTGGTTCTTAAGGGGAATAATACATCTGTCCCCACGCAACCTATGGTCTTGCCTCGTTGCTCTGGAGAAAGCATGACCTGGCCGCCTCAATGGATAGGGTGTCAGAGCACCCTGGGTCCAGTGTTTGTGTCCAGCAACTTGACCTTTTCACCAAAGTTTGCTACCTATCAGAATAGTACCTTCAGAGGATATAATTCTTGCTATTAATGCCACCAAGGTGTCAGTGGCTACTGCCAGTGACGTGTTAAGATGGACCGGAAAGGCTGCCAGCTGGGTTAAAAATTGGGCAGGCTCAGGAGCCTTGCTTGATTCTCCTTGTCTTGGGTATCATCTGGGGTGGACGAAAGATATGCTCCTTGCAAAAGGATCAGATTCGGGACAGGATTGCTATATGAAATGCTCTCCTGGCCCTAGAATCGGGATCATCCCCCCAAACATGGCTTAGTATGCTAGACCGGTAGTCAAAGACAGGTAAGGAAGTAGATGACTGCATACCAACCTAAGACAGAAGCTACAACTATGATTTGTAGTCTTTGATGACGGGTAAGGATGTCTGTTGATCTCCTCCACCTAAGACAGGCACGGTCTCTTTTTATATATATATAAGGGGGAGATGTCGGGGTTCCCGGGACCCCGGCATAAGTAGGAGTCTCGCGGCAAGGAGAATTTTACAAGATGGCGGCTGCAGTATGCCAAGGGGAGTGCCTTGGATGGTGATGTGATGGTGGCGTTGCATATTCTGTCATGCTTGGCGCATGATCTGCTTGCTGATTGGTGTAGCTCCACGTGAGGAGCGCGTGTTCGTTCATGTGCTTGTGAAAGACATATTCTGATTGGTTGGGGAAGTATATATATGCTGTGGGCTGAAAGGGAGAGGAGGAAGAAGAATAAAGAAGCAACTTAAGCACCAACACTTATGTTGTGTCTCTCTGCGGGCAGGGGTCGCGACAGCTCCCCTTCCCAAAACATGTCTAAAAATGTATGACATTACAACTTATCCGGATTTATGATTGTATGACATTACAACATGATTGTATGACATTACAACTTATCCGGATTTAACACGTGATAATAGACCTCCTTTCTCAATGGCCAGGGTCTAGTTCCAGCCTCCACAGATGAGTGAAGCTAAAACAATTCTTAATCATACAATTTCTGAAATTCTCGCAATTTGTTTTCATAAATATCAGAAGTTGTTTACCAACTCATTTTTTGTTTGAAGTATGATTTTTTCTTTCCTTCCATTTTTTGGCAAAAAAAAGTGGATTTCTGCTAATGAATCGAGCAGACATCTAGTATTTTACATGGCTTTTGAGCTGTGCAACTTACTATCTGGATACTTGATAATCTTTTTTCCTTATGCAATTGATAAAATGGTGACGGATTAATATTAGTTCAACCATATATTTACACTGTCTCGGAAGGTGTGGTTATAGTTCTGTGGGCGAAATAATATTCACCAGCTTGTAAAAATTTAGCTTAAACATCTAAACAAATAATGAAATGAAAAAAAAAAACTCACAAACAAGGCAAACATCCTCAGGAAAAAATGGGCGAAATAACTTTAACAGATATTTACAGTAAAATATATAAATGGCCAAAAAGTACCTGAAAAGATGCTTAATATTATCACTTTTTAGGAAAATGGAAATAAAAATCAGTGAGATCTGACCTTGTAGCTACAAGAATGGCTACAATTTTGAAAAGGGGAAAGTAACTGTTGACAAGGAGATGGAGAAACAGGAGCCCTTAGACATTGCTGGTGGGAAGGTAAACTGGAGCAGCCACTGTGAAAAAAGTTTGGCAGTACTTAAAAAGTCAAACACAGAGGCTGGGCATAGGGGTGCACACCTGTAATCCCAGTAACTGGGGAGGCTGAGGCAGGAGAATCCGAATTTAAGACCAGCCTGGGTAACTTAATGAGACTCTGCCTCAAAATAAAAATTAAAAAGATCCAGAGATGTAGCTCAGTGGTAGAATGTCACTGGGTTCAATTCCCAGCACTGAAAAAGGGGAGTGGGGGCGAAGAAGAAGGCTACGCAGAATTACCACGTGACCCAGCAATCCACTCCTTCTGAACGCCAAAGGGATAAGAACGGGAATTCAAAAGGATATCTGTACACCAAGGTTCACTTCAGTATCATTCACAGTAGCCTCAAGATGGAAATAAATCAAAATCCATTAACAGATGAATAAAAATGGAATTTTTCAGTCATAAAAAGGAATAACGTTCTGACAAATGCTGCAACACGGGTACCACTTTAAACTGTGACATGAAATAAAGGGGACTCAAACGGAAAATTGTTGCATTATTTCACTTGTATAAAATATTCAGGACAAATGCACAGAGACAGAAATAGATAAGAGTTCACTAGGGGCTGGAGAATGGGAAAATGAGAGTCATTACTTAGTTTTTATTGATTTTTGGGGGGAAAATAGTGATAATTATCACTCAACATTGTGAATTAAATTTAATATCATTGGATTGTACATTTTATAAAATGGGATGCCAGGTGCAGTGGTGCACACCTGTATTCCCAGGCACTTGGGAGCCTGAGGCAGGAGGTTAATTAAGTTTCCATCCTGGACCACTAAACAAGAATTTGTCTCCAAATAAAAAATTAAAATGCGGGCGCGGAAACTGTAGCTTAGTAGTGCTAGGGTTCAATCCCCAACACGGTTAAATAAATAAATAAAGTAGAAAATTGTATGTTTCATATATTTTAGCACAATTAAAGTAGAAGACCCAGCATGCCAAATGTGGTTGAGATGAAGGGGAACTGTGGGGAATGCAAGATGCTCCAAGCACTTGGAAAGCAATTTGGCAGTTTAACAGAAAGTTAAATATACAGCTATAATGTGGTCCAACCACTCCCACCTCTGGGTACTGTATTTGTCCAGTGAAATGAAAACTTCTTTCCCTACAAAGAATTACAAGTGAATTTCCATATCATTTTTCTCATAACCTAAAACTATCTGTCCACAGACGGGTGTATCAATAAGACAAATAGTTGAGATTTGTCTCTCAACTGAATACTACTAGAAATGAAAAAAAAATTATACATACAATTTAGGTGAATCTCAAATTATTTGTGAAAGAAAAAAAACCCAGATCAAAAATTTATATACCGTGTGATCCCATTTATATAAAAGCCCTAAAAAATACAAAATAATCTCCAGTAAGTAAAAGAAGGTCAGTGGTTCTGTGGGACACAGTAAAGTGTGGGAGAGGGCTTACAAACTTCTAGTGGTAATGGATACATTTACTAGCCTGATATAATAATAGTTTTCCCCGTGTATACATATGTCAAGGCTCTTTAAGTTGTACACTTTAAATATGTGCAGTTTATTATTTTCTGCTTGCTGGTATTTTATTTTTTGAGACAAGAGTTCACTATGCTTCCCAAGCTGGCCTTGAATTTCTGGGTTCATGCAGTCCTGCCTCAGCCTCCCCAGTAGCTGGGACCACAGATGCATGCCACCACCCCGACTCTGTACAATTTACTGTACATGGATCCTAGTCAATAAAGCTGTTTTAATATATGAAAGGCACGGCTGGAGAGGTGGCTTGGCAGTTACTACACTTTCCTGGCATGTGCGAGTATGCAGGTTCAAACCCCAGCACAACGTGCACAACATAGTGTCTGAGCAACAAAGGCCACAGGAAAAACTAAATGAAAATTGATCCTCCCTGCCTCCCCCGTGCACTCACTCTCTCTCTCTCTCTCTATCCCTCCCTCTTAAAAAAAATGAAAAGTAGCTAAAGCTTGCAACTGATAATTCCATGTCCCCCCACATACACGGTAGTACATTAGTTTCCCCTAACTTTTGATATTTCTTTGAACTATTTTAACAGAACAGCTAAAAGCAATTGCATAATGAATTGCTTGTCCTTTTAGAACTACACTGTCATCTGACTGATCTGAGGCTATTTTTAACCTAGGGAAAGAGAAATTTATTTTTGTAAGAAAATAATTGCTCTTCCACCTGCACTCAGTTCATGCTAGAGCAAAATTAACCTGTCGCGAGTAATAGCTTTACTTTTACAAAGTCTAAATTGCTTGCCTATGGAATTCTTGAAACAAATTATTTTTAGTGGAACTGCATATCCTTTTAAATTTTAGATCATTTAATCAAACATCTGCTTATTTGTTTGTGTCCTGTGTATTAACAAATGGTGAGTGTGATTCATTCCAGACGACAGTAGAAGGACAGGTCCCCGCCTGCAGCAACTCATTCTCAGTGAGTCCCAGGATTCAATTCATGTCCTCCTGGACACAGTGGCTCTCCTGCTCTCCTTCCAGCACAGTCTCCTGACTGAAATCTCCATGCCTGGCTTCAATCTGCTCTCACTGCCTTGCTCCCCTTCTAAACCTCCCCCATCATCCCAGGCTCTGTCCCACTGGTTCCCACTCAGGACCATCTTTCTGTCCCCTGCCCCTCAGAACACCCACAGTACACCTTGCCCACTGAGTACCCACCGAGCAACTAACCACTCATAATAGCACTATTTATATATAATAACTATGTAATAAACGTTTATATATTATAAAATTGTATGTATTTATCTGACTCATGGTTCTGGATGCTGGGAAGTCTAAGAGCATGGGGTCAACATCTGGAGAGGGCATTCTTGCTACATCATACTATGACAGAGGACATCACATGGTTAGACAAAGAATGAATGCTAGCTCAGGTCCCTCTTCCTCTAGTTATAAAGCCACTAATGCCATCAAGGGGGCCCATCCTCAAGGCCTCCTCTAACCCTAATTAGATTTCAAATGCCACACCTTCAAATCACTAACATATGAATTTAGGAGTTAAGTTTCCAGCATAAAACTTTTGGGAGATAAGTTCAAACCATTGCAAACTGTGACTTAATCTGCCTCACATCCTTATGACAGCACCATAAGAGAACCATTTTTTTGTTTTCCACTCCTGCTACACAGATAAACTGTCCTCAAGGCATTTAACTGGTTCTGGGTAGGGTCAAGCAGGAAGCCCCTTTCCATTATCATTCCTCTTCTCTGAGTTTCCAAATGCATGTCAGTGCCAGTGCCCAGCAAAGGGAGTAGTACAGGAAGGGGGCTCACTTTCTGAGACCCGCCCTGTGGACACACTACAGAGACCTGTCACCCTCATACATACCTACCAGTGTACCCAGCAGCAGTGGTCCCTGGTGGGATCAGTATTTGCCCATTTTTCTTTGCTCTGCCAAGCAGGTTGATAATAGTGACCTCTTTGGCTTAAGATGATTTAGTACAATGCTCCCAAATCCCAACTTAACTGGCTAGTCACACTAATTCTCCCAACTAAATCCCTAATCCTCATGAGGATTAAAAACCTGAACAAATAAAGGAATCCTCTTTGTAACCAAAAGACCTGAAGTCAGGCAGCAATTTTACCACTGGCCAAAAAGAGAGGACTCCCTGTTCCAGCCCAGCCTTCCTCGAATTTTTTTTCAGTGGGGAGACAGTTGGTCCTGGCTCTGTCCTCACAAGGCAGGGTGACTACACTCAGTTCCTGTAGAGCACAGAGCTGGTGGTGCACTTACCCAACCTATACTTTATGTGCTTTCCAGCAACCAACCTGATTTTTCTAGACCAGAGCAAAAGTAAGGAAGAGAGGAAGCGCAGGAAGGGATACTTTTGCTCTTGATCTCTAAGGTTCCCACTGCACTCAGAGATGAACGTCTGTCTTTTCCAACAAGGAATATCACCAGCTTCTAAATCATTCTTTAAGTGGGACCCATTATCACCCACAGAAAGCAGAAACCATTGCTGCGTAACCATTCAACTCATGCTGGCCTCCAATTAGTACATTTTATAGATAGCGTATGCAAAATACTACAGGGTTAGTATCTGACGCATTTGGAACCAGAAGTGTTTGGATTTTTTATTTTTTGATTTTGGAATATGTGCATACACATAAAGAGATATCTTGGGAGTGAAGCCCAAATCTAAATATAAAATTCACCTATGTTTCATATATACCTTATTCGCATAGCTTCAAGGTAATTTTATACAATGCTTTTTTAATAATTTTGTGCATGAAACATAAATTTCACAGTAAGGAAATTTCCACTTGTGGCATCACGCCTGTGCTCAAAAAGTTTTAGATTCTGGAACATTTTGGATTTTGGATTTTTAGACTAGGGATGCCCAACCTATATAGCAGTATTCTGACCTATGCAAAGCAATGGTAGCCAGGAACATCACTCAATGGTAGTGTCCCTGCCTAGCATATGTGAGGCCTTGAGTTTGATCCCCAGCACTGGCAATAAAACCAACCAATCAAACAAAAAACCTGTAGTAGTTTAACCTAATATACACAATCTAATTTATAAGGATATAAGCATACAATGGGGACAGATATTCAAACCCTATTCACCAATTAGGGTGCATCCTCAAAAAATTTTGGAACCACTGACTTAGCTGGGAGAACAAAGGACATGGGCAATCAGACAACTTCTAAGTGAAATCTCAGTTCTCCCATGCACTAGCTCCGTGACTGCCAGGAATTTGCTCCATCTTTCAAAAGTCTGTGCATAAAGTGAAGATGATCGCAGTCCTGTCTTATGGGGTACTCACCTCAAATATGATGACAGACGTGAATTCCAATAAAGGGTGCAGTGGAAATGGGGCTCCCTGTGGAGGCGCAGACCAGGAAGAGCACACAGAGGCATAGAGCAGAAGAGGAGGTGAGTGGAATGTATTAGGTCCAGGTGATGTGTTAAACATCACCCCAGCCCTTCCTTTTGCAGAGGAGCATATTTCTCATCTCACAGTGACTTACAACATGGCAGCAGAGCCCAGTGTTTTCCCATAAGCCAAGGTCCTGCTGCAGGGAATTCTGCCAGCACCCCAGGTCCCTCGCATGATAGGTTAGGATGCATAATAATAACAATGATACAGGAAATTCTACTCCAGGTCTAACTCAATCTTCTCCTACCCACATCTATCTTCTCTTCTTTTCTCAAGGAAGCCAGACCTTGGAATGCAACACACTGAGGTAGGTAAGGGTATGCCTCGGCTCCAACACTTGTAGCTCTAAATCTCTCTTAGAAGTGGATTCTTTTTCCTTGTGTCTTGGCTGTATCTGAACAATGGGAATGGTCATAATATCAAGCCTTTCGGATTGCTGAGGAAGACCTGAGCTGGTACTCTTGCTGCCAGGCACCCAGTGAGCACACAGGCGGGCAAAGAGGTGGGGCACAGCTGCACATTTGCTTCTGCCTTCTCACCACCCACAGCATGCACTACAACATCCTTGACCTTTTTTAAAAATTTTTAAATGAAAGACAGTTCTAGAATAGGATAAAGCAGGAGGGGCCTCGGAGACCCATCCTTGGGTGGGTAACCCTGGACCAAGGAAGGATTGACACAGTCAAGTTCTCAAGGCCATGTGTGGCCAGGTCCTTGCTCTCAACCACAGTTCTCTCACCACACCCAGCCTTGTGCTTCCTGAAATATGTCACCACAATTTTGTTCTTTTCCTCTTCTTCTCCCTGGGGGGAGCCTGGTATTATACTGTCCCTTTCAAGGCCATCTGTGAAGATCAGAAAATAGTCTTTACTCCAGGCCAGTCATGGCCGTTAGCCCAAGTTCCAGAACCACACCCTCCCCATTTACTTTCCATATTCTCTCCAAGGAAAATCGCACAAGATACCAAGTAAATGCAAGTAATGGCTAATTGCAAGAGTCAATTTGAGTGGGTGCCCAGCTTAACACTGCTGCTGGGTGTGGCAGTCCTTTGTTCCCATTTGAGGAAGCTGGAGGGAAACACAGGCTTCAGGTTAAATTAGGGCCAGGACACAACAAGGCCTTCATTTTGCAGCATTGATTGTGAAAGAATTCATCCCAGCAAGCATGGGCTTCACAAAAATAAATATTATGAGTAATTAACCACTTTGCAGAATAAAATCAATCAGTTATCAGATCCTCCCACTTGGATCAATCAATAAGTAATATAAATAAAGCATCCCTAAAATTATATCTATGTGAGAGTACTGTTCAAAAATTTTATTTTACCCACAGCTTTTCAAAAATCATATATCTTGTAGAAAATGATCTATGCATGCCTTTTTTAAAAAAGAAGTGTCTTCAGTTAGTGAATTACGGAAATATCAATTTCAGACAGAAAGGCCAGAACATGGAAAATGATTATCTCACCTGTGTGTAGAAAACTACAGAAGAATTCGTCTATTTATGTTCAGGTGAAAGCCAGTCATGCAGAGCTTTTCAAACTTGAAGGGCACATGAATTCTGTAGGATCATGTTAAAACACAGATCCTGCCTCCATGGATCTGGGAAAGACCCTGGCAATCTGCATTTTTCCAAAAATAAGGTTGCAACTCTGGCCAAAGCCTAGAGCAAAGCAGTATGAACATAAAGAATCAAAAATGTCCCTAAAATTTGTATGCTGAAACTTAACCCCAATGTACTGCTGTCCGGAGGTGAGGACTTTTGGAAGGTGATTTGTTCTGAAGGCAGAGTCCTCATAAATGGAATTATTGCCATTATAAGAACAGAAGTAAAGGGTTTTCCTTCTCTTGACCATGCAAAGACACTTCAAGAAGATGGGTGGCTGCAGACCAGGAAGAGAACCCTCAAGAGACACCACATCTAATGGTACCTTCATCTTGTACACCCAGTCTCCAGAACTGCAAAAATAAGCTTATATTATTTATAAACAATTATGAATAACCCAGTTTGTGATATTTTGTTATAGCAGCAGGAAGAAATTCAGACTCTCCTTCAGCTATCCTTAACGTCTTACCCTCACCTGAAACACAAGAGGCTATCACCAAGGACAGCTTAGCTATTATACTTGAAATCACATGGGCTCTGCTTTTGGATTTACGGGTGCAAACGCCTAACAGCTCCAGCTGATGGCAAAGGGTAATTCTGGCTATTATTGAGCCCAAGTAATTTTTGACTTTGGGGAAACAAGACTGTGGAGAAAGGTAAGGAGCAGCACTTCTGTTAAACCTCCCCTTTACAATGCAGGCTGAACGCTGGTGAGAGGCAAGAGAAATAATAGCCATTGATTAAGCCTTGGTTCCTGAAAAATCTTGGTTCCTGAAGATTTTTCCTACATAAAGCTGCTCTTTACAATGGCTATACCGCTTGTGGTGGGGACTACAGGAAGTACCTTTCCTTGAGGACCCTTCATAATGAAATCAGTACAAGGCAGTACTCAGAGAGCATGGTGTCTAGAGATCTCAACACCTTGGCACAAACTGGGGCTTTGTGTAGAGACTGTTAAGAGCTACTAGCATATTAAACGGCCATACTTTATTCCTCTGTGGGACAAATGCCAATAATGGCAACACATGACAAAAAGATTCCATCTAAACATCGAACTTTCCTTTGGAAGTGTGTCCACCTGCCCCTGTAGGTGAGGTAACTTAGCAGCTCTCTAAAGTGTTCACTGTTTCCCACTTGCCTTGATTTTCTTCCACTCAGAAGGCTCAGGTTAAAGCTACAGATCCAGCTACACAGCCCATATCCCAGATCTCTGCCTGTGGAGAACTTCCAATGACATCAAATTCATCACTGTTGCGCTAAAGCTGTCCTGCCCTATGCACAGGTGTTAGGTCATGCGGAAACCCTAAGCAAAGAAGGGTTCACCGAGGCCAGCCTCCTCATTCTAAGAATTTGCTTAGAAGTCAGGAGTTCATGGCCCTGGACAGGTCTCATCTAGCACTCAAACACCCTGGCCCCTCCTTTGACTCCTCCAGGTCCAAAGACTCATGGTGTCCAGGGCAGCCTGAATGACTTCAGGCAGTTCCACAGCATTTATCTTCAGTTTCCTCTGAATAGAAGAGCAAACCTTTCTCCTTATAACCTTACTCTTCCTCCACAGGCCACTGCACTGGAATCTTTTGGTAAGATAGCCTTTCAATGACAAGTGGAGAAAAAGGGGTGACAATATGGATGGCCACTCTCCTAAGTTACCACCACCCACAAGATGCTGTGCTAACAGTGGAAGAGAAAGACTTAATACTGTTTCCATTTTGCAGAGGTTGAAACAGGCCCATAGAAATCGAATGCTTTCCTGAATTGTAACCTACTACAGGAGTCAGACCCCAAAGCCTGCTCACAATGCTGTGCCACAGCTGGTCCCTTCTTCAGATTACACTTAGCCAGGCTTTTCTTCAGATACAACATCTCCTGACTCCTAAGATCTTCAGCAGCGTCTTCTTCCCCAGGTCCAAGCAAGTGGCCCACAACTCACTTGAAATACAATTTTCCTTTGAGCTACCAGGAAGAGACCAGAAGAGCAAGAAACCAAAAGGCCATGACACTGTACACAGGTGTGGTTTTATTTTCATTGCATGCAGACTAAAGGAATGCAGGGTAACTCCTGCTTGCCAGCTCTGCTGACCTTTACTATAATTGAATTTTTCTCCTGGCAATTCTTGATGGAAGGAATTGGGTGGGAAGTGTTTAGAAATGACAGGCATGGATATCCCTCTACCCTAAAGGAACAACCCCAGAGTTTAGGGGTGGTGGCTAGGAACCCAGGAACTTGCAACTCTTGTTCCTGGCTGCTTTTGTCTCAACCCTGACCAGACCATTTAAAAGACAAAGAAAAGGAGCAACCTGACAAAGGGGAGGGTCCATGCCACAAGGGCCTCCTGAGCCAAAGGTAGGGAATTGGGAGACAGAAGGAGTGTCCGGGTCAATTGTGAACTTTTTGTGAATGATATAAGCAGCAGGGGGGAAAGTGCCTTTTTCTACTTAAAATACAAATACGCGTTTCCTAGTGCCCTCATGTCACAGATGTGGACTTGGAGGCACAAGTTTGAGTCAGGAAGCCCCACCAGGCAAGCCAGGCACAGCCGCACAGGCCATGGGGACCTGGACTGCCATCCATTCAACCTCAAGAGCACTGTTGCTGACCCCCAGGTCCAGGTAAGGGCCTTGTGCTTCCAAGTAAACTCTCAGTAGAACTCTTTTCATCACTGGTATAAATCAAGACCTGATTCCTTTGTTTGGTTGGTTTTTGTTTGTTTGTTTTTAAGAAAGAGGGAGTGTGAGAGAGAGATAGAGAAAGAGAGAATCAACTATATTTTTTTAGTTTTTCATCTGATTTTCATTGCTGACATACAGTTGTGTATGTGGTGCTGGGGTTTGAACCCAGGTCCTCACACATGCCAGGCAAGTGCAATACCACTGAGCCACTGCTCCCTGATTCCTTTTATAATGTAGAACAAACAGGGAATTAGAAAAACCACAAGCTATCATTTCCAATGAAAACTGCATCTTCCTTGAAGGAAATTCTAAGATCAGAGCGGTTTCAGCCAAGGGTTGAAAGGCTTTCCTTCACTATTTATGAGGGTAATATTTAGTAAAAGGAGCACTGGCTATTCAAACCTTGACTTCACACACATCCATGCTCACGCACACACACACACACAAAAGAATTCTAATCAATATTTTAAATTCATTTGATAAAAAAAATTCATGTACCCTCTGTTCCTGTCATTCACAGAGTTTTTAATACATGACATGTACATCCCTAAAAAAACAGCTTCCTAGAAGGCTGGAGCCAGCCATCCTGCTCCTGTACCTTGCCCCTCACTAGGACTCACATATCTAGACATAAATTCATCAAGAGAAAGCATTCTCTTCTTCCTGACAGTGGAGAGAGCTGGAGTGCAGCTAAGTTGAATGTTTGAGATTATATGCATGGCAACATTTCATTTCAGGAATGGTAAACACATTCTTCTAAAAATGCATTATCATGGGTTGAATTCTGTTCCCCCCAAATTCATATGTTGAAGGTCTAACTTTCAGGACCTTAGAAAGAGACTGTAGAGAGAGACAGGCCTTTGACAAGACAAGCGTATGTTCTCCCTGGACAAGAAGATGGACATCCTAATATGACCTGTGGTAACCAGAGACTTAGGAATCTATTTCCTCAATACAGGCAGGTCAGTGACCACAGCTTGGTGACCAACCACTGCACTTACTAAGCAAATTTTCAAACCTTCTAGCTCATCAGACAGATCTGTGCAGATCACTGTTCAAAGTATTAGAAGTGCCCGAATCTACTTGTTGGGAGCATTCATGATGGGGTAAACATAGGGGTTGAAATATGGATTGCAGAAATATTCTCAGCTGCTTCTGATTTCCTCCAGACTTTACTATAGCTATGGATCCACCCGACCCTGCTGTCACCAGCCTCAACATCAAAAGCAACTGTTTCAATGCTCTGTGGAGGTGGCTCTTTGTGGGCCTTACCACCAGGCACTGAGCCCCAACTGTCTTGACTCAAACCTAGATCACTACTTACGCTGGTCACAAGCTGGGTCAAAGGGATGATGTCTTCTGTGTCTCAGTGGTTCTTCTGGTAAATGGGACTAAAACAGCACCTAAGAGTCAAGACAACTGGCATACAGTGAACACTCTGTGAGAGTCAGCTGGCACAGTTACCAGGGGTAGGAGAGATGGTGCTATAGTTTGGATCTTAAGTATGTCCAAAGGGTAGGCTCATGTGTTGAAGGCCTGATTCCTAGCTTGGCACTATTGGAGGATGGTGAAACCTTTAGGTCACTGAAGGTATACCTTTGGAGCAGGTAGTAGGACCCCAGTCCTTTTCTCCCACCTCTTTTCTCTCTTTTACTTCCCAGCCAGGAGGTAAGTGATTTCAGTCTTCCATGTGTTCCTGCTATTAACTGCTAGCTTGCTACAGGCCCAAGAAATAATCATGGACTGGAACCTCCAAAACTATGAGCCAAAATAAACCATTTCTCCTTCATAGTTGATTATCTGAGAAATTTGTTGCAGTGATACAAAGCTGATGTGGAAGGGCTACTGGCTTTCTCAATGCCGACACAGAGCTGCTCCCAGTTCCAGGTTCTGGGCTGAGCCTGATCCAGGTCTCCCACCAATCGGGGATCTGAAGGCAGCTTCTTGGAACACCCCAGTCTCAGAGGATGGGCAGTATATGTGAACACTCAGGAAAGGTAGATGCTCCCTCCTGGTGGACATCCAAGAACCACACCCCTCATCCCCTCTTGTCTTTGATTCTTGAGACAGTGTGACCTCAGCTTCAGAATCCAACCCTGCCTGCATCAACACCCCCTCCTCGCCTGCTTTTACCCTTGAAATGACAACATGCCATATATGAGAGAAGGGTTTCAATAGCCCACACAGGTCTCCCCAGGCCAAGGCAGAGACGTCAACCTCAGAGGCTGTCCTCGAAGAATTTCCTGCCTGGTGGTCAAGGCACTAAAAACACTTGATAAAGGCCGGATAAGCAACCAACTATTTGAAGTTTTGTCCAAAACAAACATAGATCTGCAATTCTTTGAAGTTGGCCTTCTTTATCATACAAATGAAAAGGCTTGTTTTTTAGCCAAGAGTAGAACCCACTGCTGAAAATCAATCATTCAAGGTAAATAATAACTTTTTTTCACTTATTATGCAAAGACAAAAAAGTCACTTCTGTTTGGTTTATTTTTTATTTTTTATTTTTATTTTGGTGCTGGGGATTGAACCCAGAGATTCTTATGCTAACTACATGATGTTTGGTTAAATTATGGCTCTGTGTGTGTGTGTGTGCGCGCGCGCATGTGCATGTGGAGAGAGAGAGAGAGGGAAAGAGAGAAAGAGAGAGAGAGAATAATTTTAAAGCTATGGCCCAGTTCTTGACCTAAGAAAGCTATCTAGATGTACCCAGCACCTGTTCTCTGGAACCACAAGGCAAGATTTCTCATTGCAGTGAATGACTGCCCACATTTCTTGGCCTTTCTTAGTTGAAGGGGAAGGGAGAGTAAGGCATTCTGATAGCTACAATGAGTTACTGAAAACAGCTTTATTGAAAACCAACAAACTAAAGAAGTTTGCTTTTGGCCTGATCTCAGCTCAGTTAAAACACACATTTGGCCCTTTAAGTCACTTTTTAGCATATTATTATTTATGAGCATGAATAAAGTGAAAAGGCTAAGAATTTATTTAAATATGAAGTTCAACTTATGTTAGGAAACAGGGTTCTACCCAAACCCAAGTAGGCAATGGTGTTTTCTGAAGGCAACTTGATACCTCCTCCTTTTTTTTTTTTTTTTTTTTTGTGAGAGAAGGACAGTGAGAGAGAGAGAGAGAGAGAGAGAGAGAGAATCAATTTTTATTGAGTTTTTCACACGGCTTTCATTGCTCTGACACTTAGTTGTGTATGTGGGAGCTGGGGTTTGAACCTGTGTACTTGCGCAAGCGCTGCCACCGCTTCAGCCCCCAACTTGGTACCTTCTAAGACATGTCTTACCTTACCATCATTACAAAATGTGTCCACAGTTCCACCACTTCCACCTCATTTATGGATGGGCAAAACTCTAAAAAACACTAACACCAAAATGAGAACCAAAATACTGCTTTAAACTTTAGGACCATATGCAAAAGGAAAACATTATATAACTTCCCAAGGAATACTGGGTGACACGGGGAAACATATCATACAAATTCAGAAACAAAATAAGAATTCAAAGAATCCCAACAGCTACGGAGACCAAGGAGCTCCGGGGACACAGAAGTTTCCTCTTGGGGCACTCTGCTCACAAAACAAGTGGAAGGGAAATGGCACTAGGAACAGGCCTCTTACCAAGGGACAAGGTGTTCCAGAGTCCACCCAGAAGAGGATGGACTGTCTGGGCACCTTTTGCCTAAGAACCACAGCTCACAATAGGTGTCAAAGACCACACGAAAAGTCTGGAGTCCCCGGTAACACTCCCTGGCAGACCAATCTGCATCTGGAACACTGTGTCTTAGACCAGGAAAGAATGTTTATCCTCTCGCAAACTTAAAAATGCAAAGTGATAATTGAACAAAGTGAACTCCTAGTACACACAATCATGTATTCACTTGCACATATTTGTACACACTTATGCATGCCCATACCCATGTATACATATTCAAAGATACACAAAAATATACACTTCAACAAGCACTTGTGAGTGAAAGCTTAGTGTTAATTGGATAGATCTCAAACCGTCAGCTGCTGTGGAAACACACAAACACACAAAGCCTCAATTTTACTAATGTGATTTAAGTATAGTTAGGAGAGCTGGAATTAATCAGCACCCAGAGTATCTTTAAACAATGAAAATATAATTAAAAATAAAAATAACATTTCACATTGCATGGCACCTTAAATAAAATAAAAACCTCTTCTTTGGCTGTGTTTTTTCCTGGAATTAAAAAAAAAAATGACTATTTCGTTTTCACCACAAAAGGGTCACCCTGTTTGTTCTGACGCCACCTCCTTCTAAAGTCACTATTAAAAAGGTGAAAGACCAAGAAAGGAAAAAAAAAAACAACATTTTCGGGGCTAGAGTGGTAGCTTGGTGGTTACAGTGCTTGCCTGGCATGCGCGAATATGTGGGTTCAAACTCCAGCACCATGTACACAACGAAGCGTTGGAGAAACAAAGTCACGTGAAAAACTAAAATAAAAATTGCTTCTCTTTTTCTGTCCATCTTTCTTTGAAAAAAAAAGCAAAACTATTTTCCACCACATACCAAAAAACTGGAGTTAAATGCATACACAAACGTTCAAGTTCATTACATCACATAATGTAATAAGATCTCTCCAGATAAACACTTCAGGTTAGCCCAAAGTTATCAACACTCATGTCACTTAATTTTTTTTCCATTCAGGTCAGAGGGCTTTACTTTTTATAAGCAGTTATTTGATAGACCATTGATTTAAGACCAAAAAATCCAAAGCACCAATTTGTGGGGGCAGGGGCTGTCAAACCACAGCCTTGCACAAGCTAAGCAAGCACTCTACCATTGAGCTACATCATACTCCCCAAAAATAGTACAACCAAACTTATATTCCCTCCCCATGAAGTAAACATGATTGACACTATAAAACATGGTATGTCTCAAATAATCGTATCACCTACAGAAACAAACCTCTTTGAGCATCCATGTAGGCTAGAATTAAAATTTTTATCTAAATAAAATTATTCCATTCTCAAAGTAGTTTCTCTCTTTCCTATTATATATTCAATATCCTTCAGGAAAATTACATAATGGTTAGCACTGAGAATGAAAATGTCATCCAGTCTAATTTACGTACTTGTTGACTATATTTCAATATGTAAAACAAAATCATGAATCTTTTGCAAAGGCTTAATATTGACCACTCCAATTAACACACCAAGACACCAAGCCAGCTGTCTCTGTTTTCCATATACATGACAGATTATGTTGCCTCACTAGATTCCACAACCGAGAATGTAGCTCTGGTTAATGAAAGACTAGCTGATTGGAAAGCTTAATAAAAAAGCCTCTGGTACAAGAACTACCATGCAAACTGCACATTTTCACCTCTGATTTTCCTGCAGCAGAAGGAATTTTGGGAGTATGTGCAAAATTTTTTTAAATTGTCTTCTACATATTTGAGAAAGTTATTTTTCTAAGCTCCCTGAATTCTGTCAAGTAACTTAGAGCAGGCCTGACTCTTCTCCACAAAAGAAACTGCTTTGCTAACAGTCCTTGCATTGCTGGGAATTTAATAATGATATCTACATGAGGTAGAGGTAAAGCCATATCACTCTCCAGAATCAGTGCAGATCTGGACACTGGCTAAATCTTTTCTTTTCTTTTTTTTTTTTTTAAAGAGCGAAAGACAGTAAGCGAGACAGAGAAAGAGAGAAACAACTTTATTTAATTTTTCACATGGCCTTCGTTGCTCCAACACTTAATTATGTACGTAATGTTTGAACCCAGGTCCTCGTGCTTGCCAGGCAAGAGCCAAAACCACTGAGCCACTGCTCCAGCCCCACTAGCTAAATCTTTTTGAGTAAGTACTTTTCAAATGTTTTCTAGCCTAAGAAAGTTTCCATACACGTTTCATCTTTTTCCCTCATCTGGAACACACACCAGCATGCACAGACACAAGTGGACACACATCAAGTCATGGCTGGGAAAGAGTTAGTAATAATTCTTCCTAGGAGCCCAACAATTACTGCTCCAGTGTTACATGAACAGCTGTGGGTGTAACTTGGGTTGTGGATAGCAATGCAACTAAATCCACCCAAAAGACAAATGGTCGGAACATATTTTCTCAGTAAATAAGCCAACATAGAAGTCACCTCTTGGACATCTCTTCTCCAACAATGATGTGGCCTCTGGAAATGGACTCTCCTCAGGGAGCCCTTTCCTGCCCTCCTCCCATACTTGTCTTAAACTCCTAACAACCACCTGTTTTTACATTATCATTTGCTCTTAGTACTTATCACTTCAAACCTCTACGTAACTTTACTTATTTATACTTCTGGTGCAAATATCAAAAAGGCAAAGATGTTCCCCCATTTTGATCAATGCAACACAGAGAACAGCATTTGATCCATAACAAATGCTCAATAAATATCTATTGATTGAATATGGAAACCCTAGATGCTGGAGACCCTCCCCACGACAATTTGGGAGGTGACAAAACTCACTCCCTGCACACTCCACCCTGACTGGCAGATGCAAAACGGTACAATATCTTAAGAGAATCTCTTGACTTCGCTTTTTCTATTTCTCAATTATACCACTCTATGACAATCATATCTTACAGGATTTACTTTTTAAAATACATAAAATTGTTTCAAAAATGTTTTCTCTATGACAACTATTACAGACACAATAAAGACAATAAGGCATGACACCCAGGAAGCCAGAACAAAAGTCACTTAAAGTTCTGAAAGGGGAATGTCCAGAACTGGGATTCCTCTCTTAATTAATTTGACTAACTTTTAAATCTAATCTTCATTAAATCCCCAAATCTAAATTTCCTTTGAGAGAAGCTTGATGGCTGGGCAATTTGAAGTTCTGGAGCCACCTGTCTAATACCTAGTATCTGGGTCCTTGTCCTTGGATTCTGGGGTCTGGGTGGGACTTGCCTGTCACTTCCCTGCTTCTCTTGCTTCCCTTATAGCCCTTCAACTCTGTGCAGCTTATCTAATGCTCTACATTAAATGAAACCCTATTTCCCTCTCCTAACCTGTCACCATCTGAAATACCTGGCACACAATTCCCCTCCATCCTAACTTTCATACATTCAGATAAGATTTCAAGTCCCTCATTCTGAAAGAATGTCTGAAAGACGAGATAGGTTTATCTGATGGGCTTTTTACAACCCTAATACCTAACAAGAGCCCCCAGGACTCTTCTCACTATGGCTTATGATGAACAGGTACTGATGCCAACTCCTTTACTTAGTAGTGCTTCTCAAAGTTTTCCAGCCTAATGAAGTTGTCATACCCACTTCACCGTTTTTCCTCATCTGCAGACACAGCAGTGTACCTGTACATATGTATGTGCACACACTCCTGGGAAGACTTGGTGATGTCCTCCCTACAGGCCTAATGAGTTCTGCTCCAAATGGTGCCACATGGACCAAATCTCTCTTTCTTAACCTTCTTAGCATTCTTCCCCAAAGAAGCACTACAACTGTAATCTGAAAATGAAGAGCCTGGGAAGAAGAGCTAAGTTCTGCCTTATTGGTAGAGGGAGCTGGAGGAGAAATGGGTGGACTTTCAGGGCTGTGTGTGTGTGTGTGTGTGTGAGAGAGAGAGAGAGAGAGAGAGAGAGATCTCCACTATCTGGTCCCTTCAGGTGTCCCTTAGACTTGGTCTGCCCCGCACTTTCTCCACCTCTCAGATCAGGGTAACCAGCAGCCCAACTCAAGTCCAAACTGTTGCTCCCTACAGCTTCTCCACTCCCCTCCCACCCCAAGGCCAGGGCTCCCAGCAGAAGTTATCTAGAGGGCAGCCACTAGTCTTGATCTTGGTCCACTTAAGTAGCCAGGGCTGCCTCACTGGGCCACACACGAAAGGAATATTCCCTATGCCTGGCCTCAGCAGTGCCCAGTGGCCAGCAGCTGCGCAAGCATCTAAAAGTTCTTAGTCAAGGCACCTATCTGTGGATGGCATCCCTATAGCCCCTGTGGAAGACCTTCCTCACGTTCCATCAGGGCAACCCCTGAGTAGCTTTCCTGCCATCCTAGAAGCCATGGCTAGGAACCCTTAATTGGAGGGGGCATGTCTATCTCAGATAATGGCTGTCCCTTACATCGGCTATTCTTGTATTCTTCCTTACTTCTTACTATATAAGCCCCCCTTAAAAATTCTTTATATCAGGGGCTGGAGTGGTGGTTCGGCGGTTATGGCGCTTGCCTGGCATGCGCGAATACATGGGTTCAAACCCCAGCACCCAGGTATACAACTAAGTGTCAGAGAAACGAAAGCCATGTGAAAAACTCAATAAAATTAATTCTCTCTCTCTCTCTCTCTCTCTCTCTGTCTCTCTCACTGTCCTCTCTTTATAAGAAATAAAAGAGTTCTTAATATCAGACTTTCCCTGATTGAGACGTGTGCTTTCTGTCACTTTATGGGACCTGATGGATATACCCACTAATGCCACATTCATCTATTATTCTTAAGGAGATACAAATCTCGTCTAATATAAATTTTCCTAGGGTCCACCATTTCCAATTAGCCATTCATCAAACTGTTAAAATATTACTTTGCATTTAACACAAATCAGCATGGATCAATATTAGTTCTTCACCTGTCTGTGACTAGCAAATTGTAATGAAAATCTCATGTAAACTCTAAAGAAAATTTCACTCATGTTTTTGCATTATAATATTGTAATTAGAAGCTTAGTTTTTCATTTATTAGGCTTTTAAAATCTACAGTCTCATGGTCTTTATTTTCTAAGGGTACTTCAGCAATTTCAGAATAATAACATATAAACAAGAATTCAGGTACCAGAAAAAAACATCTTTAGATATGAAAACATTAAAGGAAAGGAAAAGGGTAGGGAGAAATTAGAAAGTTTAAAAAAGAAAAAGAAAAAAGTGCCATTAAGGGACCCAGCATATAAAGAATTTGGGTGCTGTTAGAAAAAAATTTATTAGAAAGTCAAAATTATTTCAGTTGTTACTTCTAGCCAGTCTGAGTACATTATGACTCAACTCTATTCACGTCCTCAGACCTTTATGAGGCCCTTAAAAGGGAGATGTAGAATGTGCTGGTCTGCAGCCATCCTTGAATTTTAAACATTCTACTTACAAACGACTTGTTTATATAAAGCACCATTGGGCTATAAAGTGCTACAGTCATTGCTGGGAAATAAGTGAGCAGGGAGGATTTTAGATATGACTGGGTTCAGAAGTTGCGGATTAAAGGGCATGACATGAGGAAGTTATTCTTGAGAGCTGACCAACAAAATCTGCCTAGGGTCCACCATTTCACCTCCTTCCACCCCAAACACTGCTCTCCAGTTCTTGAGATTTCACCATATTCTCTTCATTGTCTGCAGTCTCACTAATTAGAAATTTGTGTGTATTCCTTTCAGTTGAAGTCATCCTCTCTACATGGGAAATCCTCTGGGAGGGGAACTTTTCAGCCTCTGCAGACTTCCTCCTCCTCTCTCCAAGTGAGGTCATGAGAACTGAGAGGGGGCCTTACCCCTTAGTAGATTTCAGTGTTAACTGATCCCTGACAAGTCACCTGGAAAGGAGGAAGGGACGTCAGGTTCTGTGAGACAAGGCAAGCCTGGTGGAGCAGGCAAGGAGTAAGGTTGCCTTATTCTCACAAGTTACTTAAGACAAGAGGTGGCACCCAGGGAAGGCACATTTATTAACAAACCCCAGAACAACACAATCAAATATAAGTTGGAAAACTGCCCGGAGGGGTACTTGACATGCTTATCAGCTCTCCTGATCTGGACAGTGCTCCATCTAAACAAAAACAAAATGCCCTCCCTCCCTCCCTCATTTCCACCTTTTTTTTTTTTTTTTTTGAGACGGGGTCTGGCTACGTTTTATGTTGCCCAGACTGGCCTTGAACTCCCATAGCTGGAATTATGCCACCACATCGGGCTATTTTTTTTTTTTAATTTTTATGTCTGCTTTGCCTTACACTTCAAGAAATATTTGTAGCAGCTCCCCAAAATATATTTGGTACAAAAAAAGGTATTTAAAAAAAAAAAAGAAAAGGAAACTGAGGAATCTGTGGTAGAAACAAGGAAGAATAGGACAATAAGCTACAGATTTGTCATAAGATGATGCACTTGGAGATGGTCTCATGCATGGTTCAGGACCTCCCGTCAGCCAAGGCAAGGTGCAAAGCCTAGAGGAAGCAAAGCCAGTTTGATCTTTTGGAAATATGTAGAGGCCCCTTTACCTATGACAGTGACGAAGGGGGAATTGCACAAATGCTTCCTGGGTAGGAGGCAGCCCCCCACCCCAAATCCTGCCCAATGAAACACTCCACACAAAATGTCAACAATGCCCTTCTAGAGATTCATCATCTACAAAATGAAGCCAATTGCTCCAGACAAGCCCAGTGCAACCCTATTCTAAAGCCAACGAGAAGCCCCTACTACTGGAGTGGGGTCATGGAGAGGTCTCCATGAGACAGAGAAAGAAAATCCCCACCAACATGCTCCCTGTAAATGCAGGAACTCATTTCCTCAGACCACTTCATCCTTCAGTGTAGGCCAATCACCAGGCCCCCAAGGCATATACCTCAGATAAACAACCCAGGGTGGGGCAAGGTTAGGAGGAGGCTCTGTGGGGCACATTTCCTTTCTGGACTCTTCCTGATGTCTGAGGACTTACACCACTTTAATTTCACCTGCTATTAGCACTGTGGGTCTGCTGTGCAGATCGGGAGGGGAACATGGAGAGAAGGTTAAAAACCCCTGGTGGATTTTTAAATTCCTGGTCTTCTGGTCGGCTGTGATTGAGGGGTCTTAAATCACTTCCCTTCCTACGCTGCACAGTGGCTGGTGCACATCTGAGGCAGAATGCAGCTATGGAAGACTTGATGATGATCTCAGAAACTTGCCTGAGGAGAAAATGTTCCTGAGCTACATATTGTAAATAGGTCATGGTTTTTGATATGCTGCCATTTGATGAACTAGCACAATGGCACAGTAAAATTTCACTGTTATAAATGTTCCCTGTAACTTTGCAGGGACTCTAAATACAATTATGAGAAACTCACAAGTGTACAACAGAGCTAGAAACAGTGAGTCCTGCTTCCCTAATTCACAGACTGTTCACGGCTTTAGGCAGGCAAGGGGTTCTCTCAGACTCTTAGTCTCATCTACTATAAAAAGAAGCCTGACCTGACAGAGGGGGAAATGCAGGTGCTCTGAACCCAGAGGGGGCCACATGGGAGATACTGTGTGGCCCACATGTTTGTGAGGTTCTGGAAACATGGGTTACTTACAAGCTCTGAGAAGCCACGGACCACTTGCCGTCGCTTCAGGTTGGTCTCTCCATCCAGGTTGGCAGTCTCAATATGGCATAGTCCATCGGGGTCACTGGAGGACAGCAGCAGAATGTCTGCAGGGATGATCTCATTGCAGCGAAGATGCACAAAGTCTCCCACATGGATTTCTTTCCAGAATCGGTTTACATATTTCTTTTCTTCCCTGGTAAGGAGACTTTGGTTAATACAACTAGTAAGAGCTGAATTGTGATGTGTATGTAGAGCTAAACTATCAATTCTTTCTATTATTGCACAAGTTAAGAATTTCTATAATAAAAACCTTAGAAAAGAATATTCATAAATTCACATATGGTACAACTCCATTTACATGAAATCTTCAGAAGATGCAAATGCATTGAGAGAGAAAGTGTGCTAGTGGCTGCTATGGTTGGGGAGGGGCAGTGGGATGATTGCCTAATAAGTCAGGGTTTTCTTCTGGGGTGAGGAAAATGTTCCAGAACTAGAGAGTGGTCACCGGTTGCACAACATTGCGAATGCACTAAATACCACTGAACTACCCAGTTTAAAGTGGTTACATTGACCACACCTATTCATATATCAAAAGAACTGATGTCAAGGACTGAAACTGGTACTTGTAAGCCAATGCTCGTTGCAGTGAAACTGAATTTCTCCATTTCTGCTGGTGGGTGGGTCTAAGTCTATTTAAGTGCTAGAACCTAATCAAGGCAAGGGATGCCTGCCAGCAAAAATGGATTCTTCTCCACTACCCGTGAGCTATGCCCTCCAGTGTTGCAGCAGACTTCAGGAGCTCACAACCAACTTTCTTGGTTCTTGTCTTGTAAATTTGAAGAATGAAATCCATAGATGAGGAAGAGTGAGTATATAAGAGGAAGATTTATTCATGTGGGAAAAGAGACAGAGCTCTCCCAGGGAGAGAGATGACCTGATAGGAGTTTGCCACTTAAGTGTGCTAGTCTAGAGGTTTCCATAGCACTTGGGTCAATGCTATTTGGTCCAATTTGTACTCATCAAGGTTTGAAAAAGTATCAACACTACTGGTTAAAGTTTATGTTAATCAACTTTTAGAAAAGGACTAACATTATTGGTTAATTCTTGAGTGAACTCCATTCAGGTCTACCTCACTTCCATATCCTTGCTATTCTTCCTGCAATCCCAGCTTCTCAGGAGGTTGAGGCTGGCACATTGTGCATGCCCAGGGAATTTGGGCTGCAGTGTTGTGTAGAATGAGTGTTCTCCCCAGGCCAAGCTGGGCCACCCCAGAGTGACAGGTTGGAGCACCCTGGCTTGCCTTAGCTCTGGCTCCCTATACCTCAGACCCACACTGGCAATGGCAGCTCTAAAAATCCAAAGCCTGTGTTCACTGCTCATCCTCTAGCCCACCTGGGCCATAGCTCCACTGTTGCTGCTCCACTGTTGCTGCTTTGGGGGCTGGCTGTGTGGCTCAGTGGACAGACAGGAAGCCATGTCAGCAGCTTTATCCACAACAGCCAAAATGTGGACTCAACCCTTATCCTACATCAGATGAATGGGTAAACAAATGTGGAATAGGCACAAAATGGGATATTATCCAGTCAAAAAAGGGAATACTACTTTTTATTAGATGAATATGGAGTTACAATGGAGGGGGAAACATTGTCAAACAATCAAGAACAAATGTATATATACATAGTTATCCAAGGCTAATTCCATGTCATGGATGCCCAGCTTGGGTTCCCCATGTTGCTGCTTCCCCCAGAAGACCCCCTGAGTTAAATGGATATCTCATGGAGGTCAGAGATCTCCTTCTGAGATGATTCCCCCATATTCCCACCCTCTGGTCTCCTAGATATTCTTCCTAAACCCTCCCTCCACCCTGTCCCCCACCTTAGGCCTCCAGGTATCCTAGGCAATCATCCCCCTGTTGCATTAAGAATCATACAATTTGAGCTGATTATTAGCTTAGCCATCTAACATACTGCTTCCCCATGTATTCTAGCTTCCACAGATGAGAGAAACCATTTGGCCCTTGAGTCTCTGAGATTGGGATGCTTCACTTAGCATAATTCTTTCCATCTCCATCCATTTGATTTCAAAAGCCATAATATCATCTTCTCTAATGGCCGAGTAGTATTCCATTGTATATATGTACCAAAGTTTTTGTATGCATTCATCAAGTGAGGAAAAGGAATGCTATTATGTAACATCTAAAGATCATACGGTAAGTGAAATAAGCCATTTCACAAAAGAACAAATGCTGTATGATTTTACTTATATCAGGTACCGAGAGTAGGCAAATTCACAGGAAGAGAAAGTACATTATAAGTTACAAGGGATTAGGGGGTATGGAGATCAGAACTGTAGTTCTCAGGCTGTGCCTAACCCTGAGTTACTTCATTTTATGAAGCAGTGGTTTTCCACGAGTTACTCCCTTCTGAGCACAAGTGTCAAAGTAGATTGTCTCCTTATCTTGTTCAATTAAACCACCATCACCTCCCCAGCACAACCATAAGGCACAAATTGATAAATAACTTATTCATGCCAATTTATCAAAATAAATCCAGAGCACCCAGACACGTGGACATCCCAAAACATATCACAAACATGAGCCTTGGGAGCTTATCAACCCCACCAGAAATAACCCCCCATCTAAGACTCATAAAAGGAGGAGTTTACCAGGATCAAGCTAACCCTGTCACCTGTTCACTTGTCATGAGTCTTTCCCAAGAAAAGTGCCACAGTTGCAAACCCCAAATTTTCTGTCCCTGGGCTTCAGCTTAGCATGGTTTCTCCATTCCCTGAGGATGATGAACAGCCCACTCCAATCTGGCACCTCAAGCTGACACTCCGTTTAGACCAACACTGGACAACTCTGCAGAACTAGATTGTTAAAACCCTCATCTGCCCACCTACAGTTGACTTTGCTTTGGTATCTGCTCTCCGCCTTTGCTCTTGACACAGGATCCCGTAATCCTGCGACTGCCTTGATGAACCCTTTCTTGGTCTTTCTATAACCTGTATACAACTCTGGGTGGAGTACGATGTGTGACTTGAGGGTTACAGATATGAGAAATTAAGATTGGAACAGAATAAAAGAATTTGTGATTATCCGACCCATGACTATCAAGTGACCCATTCGTCTTCAGTAAACTGCAACCAACGAAATGATGAAACTTGTGAATTTATCAAATTGTGGAAATACAAAAATGCTTGTTCTGTGTTAAACACAATCTTACCCCTGACAGAGGAAGGAGGATGAGGAGTTATTGATTAATTGGTACAAAGTTCCTATTTAGGCAATGGGAAAGTTTTGGTGATACTTTGATACTTTAACTCTATGAACTATATACTTTAAAATTTCTTCAAATGGAAAATTTCATGTTGTGTCTTTTATCATAATTTAAAAATCATTAAAAAAAAAAAAAAGCTTAGACCATGTGAAAGTGCAAGAGGTTAGCAAATCACTAGGCAATTAAGAGGACAGGTGCTATATTTCTGGCCTGGTCTTGACCCTGGCTCCACCTTCGAGCAAACCTCTCTACATCTCATTGTGCTCATCTGCAGAATGGAGAAAATAACAGATCCACCCTGTAGGCACCTTCAAGATGAGGTAGATAACACAATCTACTCACTGAGCACCATGTTCAATCAGGTCAGCCTTCAAAGCCTGCTAGTTACTATTAATAAAAGTTTACATGAAAACATTACTTGCAGATTTCTTCTTTCTATATATATTTTTAGCCTCTGAAAAAATAGAATTACTAATCTACCAAAAGGTCATTTTTTAAGAGAACCTTGAAGGCATTTTTTTTTAAGAGAGAAGGACAGTGAGAAAGAGAGAGAGAGAGAGAATCAATTTTTATTGAGTTTTTCACATGGCTTTCATTGCTCTGACAGTTGTGCACGTGGGTGCTGGGGTTTGAACCCGTGTACTCGTGCATGCCGGGCAAGCACAGTAACCGCCGAGCCATCGCTCCAGCCCCCTTGTAGGCAATTTTGACCATCTTTAAATAAATAGAGAAACAAGAATTTATCTTAGCATGCTATGTCATACAAGGAAAGTTCATGAAGAAATCCTCTGAGTAATATTATTGGGGGGGAAAAAAAGCACTAAAAGTCACTTCTCATAACTTTTCAAAACTGAAACAGAGCTACTTTAAAATTACAAACAACTTAAAGATTAAAAAAAAAACTTGATAACCACTTTCCTGCATCCAGAGTTTCCTCCTGTTCAGAATGGAAACCTAGAAGCTACCTGTTGGCCCAAGTGGTGTCAAAAAACTATCTGTAAGCATGTTTCTGACTAGCACAGCCTAATTGAATATAGATATGCTCATTACCAGCCTTTTGTCCACAGTACACCTTCTCTTATAAAAGTTGTTTAAATTGCTGAGCACCAGAAGATGGAAATTTGAAACAAAAAACTTCTCCTCTATCCCCCTCAAGGATGGTTTTGAGTAAACTTGCTTTCCTGCACCAACCTCTGCCTCCCAGATTTTATTGTAACCCACCCATGCAGGCTTCAATTCATAGCAACAACCTTATTACTGGTCCTCTTTTCTGAGTTTCCACAGAGGGAAAGGATTCAGGCAGCAAGTTTGGAGTTTAAGGTGGATAATGTTGGCCATATCCAACTGAGACTTCAGCTTTGACTACAAAGTATAGAGCTTTCAGGGCTGGGAAAACCACCCACCAACATTTTCATCTGTTTTATTCCATGATGTGGATTTGACAGAATCCCTGGCAATCTTCAAGGGTCCCTAACCTCCAGCTGCCCCAGATGCTTAAGAAAGAAGTATTATTCCCTTTCTTTCTTTTTTTTTTTTTCTTTAATACTTTTTTAAAGCAGAAGGGGTCTGTGTGTCCAGGCTGAACTTGAACTCCCAGGCTCAAGCCACCCTCCTGAGTCACTGGTCTTATAGGTACACAGTAGCACTTCCAACTCCTGTTTCACTTTAAGCCTCTATTTTCTTATTTCTCTAACTCAAGATCCACCAAATTAATGAGAAACAAAGGATGCTGTACTCATGGGTCACCTGAAAGTCATGGAAGTTCTTTTATTCTGTTCCAATCTTAATTTCTCATATCTGTAACCCTCAAGTCACACATCATACTCCACCTAGAGTTGTATACAGGTTATAGTGAGTAAAGATAATATAAATGCAACTTCTTTCCTTCAAAATAAATGAAAGGAGAGACACAATTACAAGATAGTGCATTTGGGGACCTGTAGCATCAAGTCCCTAAATGGGGCCACAAAGAGGTTCTTCTTGGGCCATCTAAATACTCCACAAACCAAAGCATGCCTCAGAGCTGTTTCTCTGGCTGATACAACATTGGGCCCCTGTGGTCACTTGTGTCCACCATGTTTAGTTTAGAGAACCAGGGCCTACTGGCCACAAACAAGGCCCATCTCATCAGGCCCCAGTCCTAAACTCAGCTGGCTTAGGGATGAGGCACATGAGTAGCACTCCATCATCTAGCCTTCTTGCTCACTGTCTCTGAGCTCTGAGAACAGAGAGAGGTTAGCATTGATGTTGGCAGATTAAACATTTTACTCATTTTCAAAATTCTTTATCAAAGGTCAGGTCTTGATTTTATGTCATTATACCCATTAGTTTATTAGACTTTCTTCCTCATCATAACCACAGAAAGTACAGAGCAATTTGAAAGGGCCTGTCATTTTGGAAGAAAATTTCCCAAATGTGTTACCATTCTGGTATAGAAGGCAGCGGCATACTCTCCATCGGCAGGGCAGGCTTTGGTGGTGGTAGTGGGGGTCCCCCAACTGGGTGGTCCTGGGATTCACCACAGGACAGTGATGTTGGGAAGGAAAAGAGATGACACCACACAGCGCTATGTTCAGTTTATGCTAACTTCATTCCATTTACAAACCTCATTGAAAATAAAGTCAGCTTCCATCCGCTTTGTAATCATGCTGTGTGAGCTTGCCTGCCCCATCCACGCACAATTTTAGAACGATAACTTTAGAGGAGGCATTTGAGCCCTGAAGGAGATTCTCCCACAGCCTCCACAGGGCCAAGTAATGAGGAGTGCCATGCAGAGAACTGAGGTCACAGTCCACAGGACGGGGGGGGGGGGGTGTTTCCTTGAAAATGCAATGTAAGCAAAATGTAGTGTTGCTCCAGGGTGCCGGAAGGAACCCCAGCTCCCACATAAAGGAACTGGAGGCTGCGAGAATTCATATGTTGGGCAGATCTTCCAAACCCAGACTAAGGAATCACTTGTAAAAGAATAGTATCAGGTAGCCCCTTATTACTTCAATAAATCAAAGGGAGGGGATTCCTTATTGAGACCCAAGTTGATGCCTATGGTTACAGGTAGAGCTGGGAGCTATGCAAACTCTGCCATGTCCCTGTCTGTTGCATTTCTCTCATTTTTATTCTTTCTGTGATTTATATATACATGTTTATGCTTACATACAATACATATAGCCCTCCTTTCCTACTATAATAGGCTGAAATGTGTCTCCCTTACACAAATTTACTTTACATATTTGTTGAAGAAGTCCTAACCTCAGTGCTCATAACATGACTACATTTGGAAATAGGGTCTTAATAGAAGGAACACAGTTAAATCGAGGTTACAGGGTAGGTCCTAAACCTATCTGATGGGTGTCCTTATCACCCACAGAGGAAAGGTCATGAGAAGACACAGGCAGGACTCTATAGGTCAAGGACTGAGGACGCACAAGGAACAAACTCTACAGACACCCTGATCACAGACTTCTAGCCTCCAGATCTGTGAAGAGATAAAGTTCTGTTGTTTGAGCCACCCAGTCTGGGCACTTTGTTAAGGCACCCAGAGCTAACTAATGTAGTCATGTGTCACATAATTACCACATCGTCAGTCAATGACAGACCATCTATAGAACAGTGCTCCCATAAGCTCATAATGGAGCTGAAAAATCCTTCTCACTTAGTGATATTGTAGCCATCATGACATCCAAGCACTGTGCATTGCTCACATGCTTGTGGTGATGCTGGCATAAACATCCTAGGGTACTGCAAGTCATGTAAAAGTACAGCACATACTAATATGCACAGCATGTAACCGTTGATAATGAACATTACTTGTTTATGTATTTGCTACATTATACTTTTAATCATTAAATTATATTAATAATTTTAAAATATTTGTTTACTGTAACAATCTGCCCTGTTAAACTAGCAAAAGAATCCCACATCTCATGTTTACTGCATGTCTTGATTTGATCAAGAGGACATGTGGAGAACTGGAGCGGTGGTTCAGAGGTTGGTGCACTTGCCTTGCATGCACAGGACCTGGGTTCAAACCTCAGCAGCACATGTAGAGCTAAATGTCAGAGAAACAAAGGCCAGATGAAAAAAAAATAATTAAAAAATGATTCTCTCCTTCTCTCCCACTCTCTCCCTCTCTTAAAAAAATAAAAATAAAAACAATAAAAAGACGGCCATATGGAGTGATGGACCTGGACCATCTAGGTTTAAGTGCATTCTACATATCACACGCCTCCACATCCATACACAAGGAAAGGACCACACCAAAGACAGAAATAGACTGAGTGGCACAGAACAGTGGCCTCCTAGTAACTCTTCTTGAGGCTTCAGTCAGGGTAGAGGCTTCGGGAGTGCCACCTCTTTCTTCAGGTCACCACGCTCTAGCGGATAGGGCGTGTGGATGTTTCTTCCAAAGCAGAAGTCCCAGAGGTGTGCAGTTCTCTCAGGCCTCCCTATATTATCAGGAGGCACTAATATCCTCCAGAGGTGAAGCTGCACTTCTCCCTGCTGCACAAATATGCAGGGTCAAACTGGTAGGGAAGCAGGTTTTACTAAAGGACACCTTTGAAGCAAGACAGAAGACATTTATTTCAAAAATTCCATCTTTGAATCTGGGAGGAATGAGCAACAAGTTTTAAAGGAGAAGAGGAGGTAAAGTGAAACAGAACACAGAAACTATACATATGCAGATTTAGTTGACTTGTGTCAGACAGGCAGGCAGGGAACAATCACCAATCTAGGCTTCTAGGCTTGTGTTAAGCCAGGAAGGGGCAGCCCCTGATGTTTACTCTCAGCATGGAAGCTTCACTCAATGGCAGAGAGGCCCCAACCACAGAGTGTTTCAACTGCAAAGGCCTTGCTCTAACCCTACCCAGGCAAAGGCCTGCATGCCTCCAGGAACTAGGGGCCATCCTGAGATGTACACGTTGAACTTTCTAGAATGATAAAGTTGGTGTGGGCTGTAGCTTAGTGATAGAGCACTTGCCTAGCACACATGAGGTCCTGTATTTGACCCTAGCACTGCAATCAATCAATAAATAAATAAAATGAGTAAATTGATAAGAGATTTCAACAGTCACATTCCTCAATACAACAGATGAATTTATGGTAATTTTAGAAAAGACACTGCTGAAATAGTGTGTCTACACAGGATTCCTTCTAAGAACAGGTACTTCCTCCATGGGGGAGCAGTATTCTGAGATGGTCCTGAGCACCCCCAAAACCTGGTGTACAGGCCTATGCAAGGTTCCCCTGGGTGAGGTGGGGCCTGTCGATACAGCAGGGTGACAATGAATCCAGAAGATGGAACCAAAAAGACCAACCAGCAGACTGCAAGCTGACCCACACGAAGACCATCCAGGTGGGCCTGACCTAGCCACATGAGCGCTGTTAAACTGAGTCTGATGTCTGAGAGAGGAAAAGTGTAGAAACAGTAAAGAAGGGGCCATGTGACCAGGGGATGATGGCGCAGTCCCCAGCCATCAGCCAGCTAAAGAAAGGGCTATCTCACGCTTAGTCCATTTTCTGCTGTTTGGGATTAAATATCAATAACAAACATTTTAAATAACAAATGTTTATTTGGCTCAGAGTTCTAGAGGCAGCATCTTGAGAAAGCCTTCTTCCTGGTGGGGACTGTGCAGAGACCCAAGGTGGCAGACCACATTACATGGCAAGGACGTAATAAAAGCCAGAGGCAAGCAGGTTTTTATAAAAGACCTGTTTCTAAGATAACACATTAACTCATTAATGCACAAATGGATTAATCAATTCATGAGTGATTGCAAGTCCCACCTGGTCTCACCTCTTAATATCTCACAATGAGGATTAAATTTCACCATGAATTTGGTAAAGACATCAAACTACAGCACAGACCTACCTCCACAGGGGGCCAAATTCTTCCAAGAAGTTGTATGAGTTCATAAGAAGATCTATCTGCCCCTCCACACACACACACACATACACACACACACACACACACACAGAGGAATGACAATCCACAGCCCCATCCTGTATTGTGACCTCTGTCTGAGCAGTGGGCCCAGCTAACCCATGCTTACCCACAGGAAATGGGAGATCTCATATTTCTGTAGCAATCTGTTACAAAAACCACACAAAAGTAATACACACCATTATCCTTCTTCCCATTCTTTGCCATATGATGTCATCAACCACCTTGGGTCTCTGCACAGTCTGTGCCAACAAGCAGACCTTCACACGATGCTACCGGGGACCTAACACCTCTCAGTCTCCAGAACTGCGAGTCAAATAAACCTGTGTTATTTATTTAAAAATAAAAAAAAAAAAAAAACCTCAGTCTGTGGTATTATTATTCAGCCTGGCTATACAGAAGCTATGAGCTTCCTCCTCTCAGGCAGCTCATTTTCTATACCAAGCAGCAAATGGGAAATGCCACTAGCACTTAGTTTTATAATATCCACACCTGCAAAAACAACTATTCCATAAGAAGAGAACAGACAGAATGTTTAAAATTCAAATGAAGCTTCTCTCCCCACAAAGTGAGAGCCCCACACAGAGTATAAATGAGATATAAAAATGGGAGGGAAACACTAACAATGTGCAGCCTTGGAACATGAGCTGCTCCCTAACTGTTACAAATAGGATGCTGGTTTATGGCACAGGAATGCCCACCTGTTCTTCCAACACCTACAATTCCCTGCTCAATATTACTGAAGGGACTAAATGTGGAGATTCATCCAAGAATTCAGAAAGCCTTGGCGGAAAAGGGTTAGAAAGCCCACACCCAGATTAAAAAAAAAAAAAAAATGACAGTAGTAGCGAAAAATGCTTTTGTTAAAAAAAAAAAAAAAATCGGTTCCAAAAACCAAAGGAAAAAGCAAGTCTTTCCTAGAAATGACACTGCCAAATTTCCCTCAGAACTGGAGGCTCTGGGACAGCTCATCTCTCTGCCAACTATCTATTTAGTTGCAAAGCAAGGTTGTTAGATGACTTCAGCTGGTAGGAGAAGGTGAGGCTTCTATGATTAGTTTGCCTATTCCGGGGAAATTTGTTAACATTTTATAATTAAGCATAATGAACTAGGATATTCTTCTCTGAATCTTCTTTGATCAATACAAAACAATACCAAGGAGAAAGAATAGGGAAATGTTAGAATTAGGATGACTAATAATAAATTTTATTTAAAACAATTAATAAAGAGATTAATTAAAATCTCATAATTTTTTTATCTCCAGGCAGAGTCAAACTAATAATTTGTCCTACATATGTTTCCAAGACTATTAAGTAATTTCATCAGGGAAGGTAGAGGCTGAAATATAGAATTTGCAGGATTTGCTTTCAGAAACTGGAAAAAAAACTTTTTTTATTTTTGGACCCAGAAAAATTGAAAATTATTTTTATTTATTTTGTATCTGTTAATTACTACAAAACTGAAGGCTAATGACTGCAAAATACTTTATGTCTTGAAACATAAGAATCTTTACAGCCAAAGTCTCCTGGGGTCTTCAGTGTCTTTGCAGTGGTTAAGGGGTCTCTACTATGTATTTCTAAGTCTCTCCAAAGTAGGAAAGGTGGAATCTAGTTCCTAAAACTGAACATAAAGTTTAAAACAAAAAGAAAAAAAAAAGGTGAAAAAAAAAGCACACAGAAAATGAGAGAATTCTCCTATCACCTTTAATTCATTGTAAGTGGATTTGCATTTAGGTTATTTGTCTATGATCTTCTCCAACAGTAAATAAAGGAAGAAAGTGTGGGGGGGCGTTATTTCTTCGTTTGTCTGCTTGCTTATTTGTTTTTAGAAAGGGACAATTGAGTCCAGCATTACCCATAACCAGTTAATGCCCCTGCTCACCTACTGCCCCACCATTTGTTAGAAAAGTCGAAATGCTCATTCAAATTGTTATTATCCCCAGCCTCCAGCCTGGTCTATAAATTCAGGGATGAGATCTTCGGTCTGTAAGAGCTGATCTGCACTGGACGAGAAGTAGTAAAAGGAAAGAGCGCTGCCATTTCACACCCCACACACAACACGACACTCTCCACTTATACAGTGACTCTGCTGCTAACACAAAGAAGCAGGGAGCACTTGCAAAAGCATGCTGCCCATTCTTAGGATGTTCATGAAACACTGCACACCCACAAACCCATAGACCTACTATCCACCACTTCCCAGCTGAGAGAACTCTATACATAGAACACCTACTTCATCTACCTTTTGACAAATAAACAGATAAACTGAATAAGAAGTTTAAAATATTTTTTTCTTCTTTTTCTTTTGAGACAGTGTCTGGCTAAGTTGCTCAGGGCCTCACTAAGTTGCTGAGGCTGCCTTTGACCTTGCAACCCTCCTGACTCAACTCCCTAGATGCTGGGCTGTTTACGCTTTCAACATCATACTTCGACAATTTGGGGATGTTGTATGTGTCTAGAACTTTGTCCATGTCTTCCAGATTATCTGGTTCATAGAAGCACAGTTTTTCAAAATAGATTCGGATAATCTGTTGGATTTCCGTGGGGTTAGTGGTGAACATTCCCTTTTTGTTGGTGATTTTGTTGATTTGCTTCCATCCATTGGCCGGGGGTGGGTCAATTTTATTTAGTTTTTGCAAGAACTAAGCTCTTCTTTTCATTGATTCTTTTTAATATTTTTTTAATCTCTATTTCATTGATTTCAGCTCTGAGCCTAATTATTTCCTATATTCTGCTGGCTTTGGGATTAGATTATTCTTCCTTTTGTAGGGATTGGAAGTGAATCACAAACTTATTTATTCAGAATCGTTCCTGATTTTTAATGTAGGAAATCAGTGCTACAATTTTTCCCCTAAAGAATGCTGTCATGCTATCCCAGAGGTTTCAATATGTTGTGTCTTGATTCTCGTTTGCTTCCAAGAATGTCTTGATTTCTGTTCTCATGTCTTCTTGGACCCATTCTTTATTTAGAAGGATACTATTCAATCTCTAGGCATATATATATTTCCTGTTATAATTTTTGCTGTTAATTACTAGGATCGTGACATCATGGTCTGACTGGATACATGATATAATATCTATTTTTTAATATTTGTGAACTAGAATTTGATCTATTTTGGAGAAAGATCGATGTGCTGCTGAGAAGAAGCTAAACTCAACCAACCTGCAGTAGACTATTCTATAGAAGTCTGTTCAGTCCATTTGATTTGTAGAGTTGTTTAAGCTGGAGATCTCTTTATTGTTTTGATGATCTCTATATTGGTAATAAAGGAATATTAAAGTCTCCCTGTATGATCTGGTTGGGGTCCATAACTGGTTTCATTTCATTGAGTACTGCTTCCACATACTTGGGAGTGTTGGTGTTTGGAGCGTAAATATTTATTATGGTTATTATTCTTGATGTATTTTTCCCTTTGCTATGATGTAGTGGCCTTCTTTATGTCTTCTGATTAAATTTTGGTTGAAATTTACTTTGTCAGATATAAGTATTACAACACCAGCTTGCTTTCTTGGGCCATATGCTTTGTAGACATTTTTTTCCCATCTTTTCACCCTCAATCTGTGCATGTCTTTGGCTGTAAAATGGGTCTTCTATAAACAACATATGGTTGGATTTTGTTTTCTAATCTAATCTGCTAATCTTTATCTTTTGATTGGTGCTCAAGGCCATTTACATTCAGTGTTAGGATAGTTAAGTGGTTGTGGTTCATAGTCATCGTGTTTTATTAGTGAGTTCTGTGCTGTCTTGGTTATCTTTTGAGAGTGTGCACTTTTACTGAATTTCCTCTGTGGGTTTTGAGGATTGTTTGTTCTTCTCTCTGGAATTTATCTTTGGGAATTCTTTGTAATGCTGGTTTTCTGTTCATAAATGCTGACAGTTTGATCTTCTTGTGAAATGCTCTTATTTCCCCTTCAAATTTGAAGATTGAAATAGCTCCTTCCAGGGTCTTCTTGCTTGTTAGCTCTGAGCTCAAAAGTCAGAGGTGATCCTTATTTGTTTGTCTTTAAATGTGATCTGGAGTTTCTCTCTTGCAGCTTTTAATATTTTTTCTGGAATATTCTTGTTAAACATTTTGAATATGATGTGTCTCAGTGAGCTTCTCATTCAATTGGGCCTATTGGATGTCCTATACGCTTCCTGGATTAGCATTTCAGAACATTGAAAATGTTCTTTATGTCATTAATTTGTGTTTCAATTTCTTCATGTATCCCAATTCCTCTTAGAATGTTTCTTCTGATTTCTCTCCAAACATTTTGAAAATTCTACTCAAGCTCTGAATTGTTTTTACTTTTTTGTCATCCATGCATTCAAGCTTTCTCAGCCTATCTTCACCGTCAGAAATTCTCTCTTCAAGAACTGAGGCTCTGTTTTCTATAGAAGTCAGTCTACTATTAAATTTCTACTATTGTTCTGATGTGATTGACTGAGATTTTAGCTCCGTTCCTTCCTTTTTCAATATGTCTATTTCTTTGATAATACAGTTTTTCATCTCTTGAGTTTTCTCTTAGTCCCTTCATTAAAATTTCTTTTAATTGTTTCTTGCAGTAATCAGATTGCTGATAATTTTTTCCTAGGTTTTCATCCTGCTCCCTGTCCATGGGCTCCTTGGGGAGAAGTTGGGTTGAGGTGAACCTTTTCTAGTTTGAATCTTCATTTTTGAAAAGTTTCTTCTGGACCTTTGAATTGAGGTTTCTCTGGAAGCAAGGCAGGACTCTGGGTAATTCTTACTTGCTGGTCAAAGGGTTGGATCTGACATCACCCCTCTGATGACTACCTTCTTCCAGAAAGTTGCTTCTGCCTAGAGCCTCTGTTTGCAGCACCTTTTTGGATCTAGGCTCCAGGGTGCTGGTCTGGAACTTCTTGGGGGTGCTGGACAGTCTGCTGGATTGTTGAAGCACAACAATGAGGGTGTCCCTGTGTCCTAGGGTCTTGGAGATGCAGGACAGGCCAAAATGGGCCTGCCTCTGTGCTGCAATGGGACCTGAGATTCTTGGCAGTTGGACGGCTGCAGGCTGAGATTCTCTGGCTTGTCCTGGCTCCTGTCCCCCGATGACCAGAGGCCTGGGCCAACAGGGCAGATGGGTGGGTGGGGTAGCTCCCGATAGAGGTCTTCTGGGGGTTAGTGGGAGGAATGGTGTCCTGGGCTCCTCCTGGCCCAGGACCCTCTAACAAGTTTATATATGGGCATATATCACTATACACTTCCCATGTTCCAAAAATGCTAACAGAATGTAGTTGTAGATTATTTCCATGATGACACACACACCCCACCTACATCAGCCTACAGTCCACCACGGATACATCTAGCTTGAGGTGCAGGCAAGGACATGGGCAGAGAAAGGGTGATGAGAAGACCCACCTCACTTATCTCCCTTGATTTCTGCCCCCTTTAAACTTGTCCATCTCCAGAAAAAGCAATCAAGAAAAGACATGTGTCTTGGGTTAGCATGAGTGGGAAAGAGAATAAGGAAGAGGAAGAAAAGGAGATGAAAATTTGTAAGGTTTGAACATAAAATTTCTTTAGACAGTTAACACACTCAGAGGACGAACACTTGTTTTGAATAAGTAACCAGGAAATACTTCCTGTCAGCTAGAGCAACTGAACAAGATCCTGAAGAATGCCAAGAATCCTTGCCTAACCCAAAGCCCACCTCACCCCAAGGAGGTGGTTTGATTTGGGGTGAGGTTTACAGGGAAATCCCCTAATCAGAAACAGGAGGGGGTCAAATCAAAAACTATCTTCCACTAGCAAGCCCTTTCTCGTGGAATTCTGAAATAGAAACAGGGGAGAAAGGGTGGATTTGGAAGTTGAGCTGTACCATGCTGAGTGACAGGACAATATAAATGGTCAGATGAGGAAACTAGGACAGGTATCCAGGACTCCAGCCCCAGTGGCAAGAATGCAAGCAACCACCCACCTTACCCAGGAGCTAGATCTGTTCAGAGTGGGGACAGTGAGTTCAACTGAGTTACTTTGTGGGCAGGACACATTCACGGACTTGAAGACAAAGGCAAATAGAGATAACACACTGTGAGCTTCTGAGTAGCAAGGAGAAAGGATTACTTGTTGGGGTGCCCTTGCTGAGATGAAACAGGAAGGAATATGGGGAAAAGAATAGCAGAGATGAGAGTTGAGTACAGGCTATGCAGGATGAGGGACTGTTGGGGGACTGGGGATGCCAGCGGAATGAGGCAATGGAGGAGAGGGTGAGCTCACTGAGGGTAGGACTGTCTCAGCTGGGAGACACCATGGCATCACAGGGAGCCAGGATGGGTGACAGATGACCCTGCATTTGGAAGGTAAACACAAGGGCTCCATGGCACTCATGCACACACTGCAGGCAGCCACAGGCAGCTCTGCCTCGACACTTCTGCCTTCACCCTTCCATGGCCAAGTGGACACAACTGGAAAAACAGCCATGAAATGTATGAGCCTTATCACCACATGTTCCTTGCATTTATGGATACTGCATTTCCAATGACACATCAATGAAGATAGAGGGGTCGTCTTTCCAAACATTCCTGGATTTACACATCTCCTCCTGGACCGGTTCACTACTTGAGCTCATTTCTCATCCATTTTACACCAGACTGTTCAGTCTCTTAAAAGACAAAGATGATCTTCAGAAGTGGACCTTCACACAGGAGCCACGGGCAGTTAGCAATGGTCAGTAGCTTCAGGGTCTTATCAGCCAACATCAGCTGGAGGTCTGGACAATAAATTCTTCTCAGCATTCAGACATACTTCTGACTTAATAATATTAGTAATCACCACAGAAAAAATTAAGCAGGACTTCCCACAATATCACTCATTCTAATATCACTCTAATGTCACTCATGGCATAGCATGGCATTTCATATTATTTATCTCAATGTGTCCTCACGTGATCCTAACAATACATTCCCACTTACAGATGTGCAAACTATCCCTGGAGGGACTGACCCAGCGAAAGTCACACAAACCTGTGTGGCTCCTGGTCTATGATACCATGGGGAGATTTGGGTTTTGTTGTTTTTTTTTTAAGAGGTGACAGACAGAGAGAGAGAGACAAGTTTTATTTAGTTTTTCATGTGAACTTTCATTCCTCGGACACTTCATTGTGTACATGGTGCTGGGGTTTGAACTCGTGTACTCATGCATGCCAGGCAAGGGCCATAACCACCAAGCCACCACTCTAGCCTGTGAGATTTGGTTTTTGAAAGCACATCTGATCCAATTGTCTAAAAGCTACCATGAAGACTTCACAAATACTAAGGAAAATGTCTTCTCCCTCACATTTTTTTTTTGAGAAAATAATCAATTTTATTTAGCTTTTCGTATAGCTTTTTTTTTTTTTTAAAGAGGAAGGACAGCGAGCGAGAGAGAGAGATAGACAGACAGAAAAACTCAATTTTTATTGAGTTTTTCACATGGCTTTCATTGCTCTGACACTTAGTTGTGTACGTGGGTGCCGGGGTTTGAACTCGTGTACTCACGTATACCAGGCAAGCACTGTAATGGCTGAACCACTGCTCCAACCCTTATATAGCTTTCACTGCTTCGACACTTCATTATGTACATAGTGCTGGGGTTCGAACCCATCTCTTCGTGCATGCCAGGCAAACACCGTAACTGCTGAGCCACAGCTCCAGCCACTCCCCAACTCTTTTTAAATAATGTAGCCACAGACTAATTGGTCTGAGAACAAATATCACTATCCTTGAAAAAGGCTGAGAAGGCAGCCAGTTCCAGATTGATGCCAGTGTTTGAGACACAGAATAACAAATTTCATTCCATTTGCCAAAACTCCTGCCTATTTCCAAACAACCAGAGGGTTGGGGGCTTATCCAAAGTTAAAAGTCATCAAATTGCTGTATTTGCTAGAAACTGGGACACCTGGCCTAAATCAACCCTAGTAGCTTGAGAAATGAGATTATCATTCAATGGGATTAAATGTAGCCAGAACCATTTGAGCTGCAGCTACAGAGGAACACTGCCCTACTACTCACCTTGGGGACTTCCCTCTGGGCTGGAAGAACATCATCATCATCATGAGTTCTCACTAGGGCAGGAAGGCTGCTTATTCTACTAGCCAGGCTCACTTGATTGTTCCCAACTTGAGTGAGGAACACCTGACACTTCTGGAAGCACAGCACTGACCAAGGAGCGTGCAACCAATGCAGCAGCTGGACTGTCTTACAGGTTGCCTCTGCAAATCTGCCCCACCCTTCTCACAAAATCCTTCCTGCAGGAAATATTTATAAACAGTGCTAAATTGCTGGTTTTGGAATGATCAATAATTAATGATGATGCCTCACATCTGGTCAAAGCTTTCATTTAGAGTCACAAAGCCCCAGTGCATGCAGTCTCATCTGACCTGCTGATTCATCCCCAGTAAGAGAGGGCCCAGACTCTGAGTGTCCCAGCTTCCTGATCTCTAAAAAGGACTTTCAGCTATCTCTAACATCTCCCCAATTGAAACTGAGGCTCTATCCTCACCCTTCCTCTTAGCCTTCTGAACCTGTCCCTTAGAGTTTAAGCTCTTCCAACTGGCACCAGATGGTCAAACAGCGACCACCAATTGACCACCAATTGAGTGAGGCCATGGCCACTATTTGACTTTATCTTACTTGGTTTTTTGGTGCATTTTCCCCCCATTATCCTTCTGAAGCAAAATGATGAGTCTTGGGGGAAGGGAGGCAGTGATGATGCTGGGAATCAAACTAAAGGCCTTGCACATACTAGGCAAAACCTCACCCTCTATCACTGAGCCAAAGTTCCAGCCCCATGTGCTTAATTTGGACTAATAAAATCAATCATACGACAAAATGAGCAGTAAGAGAAATCTTACATTTGATTTGTGGTTTGGAGTTAAAATAGGAACTAGTATTTATTAGAAAGACAATATAATTGTTCATAGAATTTCAATGACAGAGCACACAAACGGGCACTACTTAAGTGTAATATTAAATGTGATTACATGGTTGGCATCATTTTATATAATATTGATTTACTGGCATGCAACAATACTGTAAAGATGTCTTTCCAAACATCAGACTGCTTCTGACTTACATGTCAGTTTATTACATTTCCTATAGATAAAACATCATATTCCAACTATGTTTCATTTTCTAAACAAACAGAAATACAGCTGGCCAGAAATATCTGGATACTTTGCGTCTTACAAACTAAACAGTCCAATATGTTGTATTTCCTTTGAATTTTTAAAAGATGCATAGCATGACAGTTAGAATCTGGAATGTCCCCCAGAAGCTCCTGTGTTAGACAATGTAGCAATGTTCAGAGTTGAAAATACTGGATCTCAAGGATTATGATCTCATTGGTGAATTAATCCATTTAAAGGATTAATCATTTGAATGGACTTCCTAGGAGATGGTAAAAACTATAACCAGGTGGGGCATGGCTGGGAGAAAGAGGTCACTGGGCATGTGGTCTTAGGGACTATATCTGGTCCTGGTCTTCCCTCTCACCTTCCTGGCTACCAGGAGCTGAGCAGCTGCACCATGCCCTTCTGCAATGATGTTCTGGCTCACTTCAAACCCAAGGCAATAAATCCAGCCAACCACACACTAAAACCAGAGGCAAAACACATATTTCCTCCTCTAAATTGTTCTTGTCAGGTATTCTGGTCACAGCATTAAAAAACTGACTAACACAGGTAGGCTCAAATGTAAAGTACCCAGAAATATCCATAGGGACCTATCTAAGAAAAAGTAAAGCCCATGTGAACTAATCATAACCTCACATGCAAAGCAGCTGGAGTGAATCCACCTAAGCAAAATGAGACTGCAGGCGTCATTTGATCAACTAAGGGGGGAAATGCACACTTTTTTTTTTCTTTTTCCAATACTGGGGATGAAGCCAGGTTGCTTTAACACTAAGCTACGCTCTAAGCCCTTAAAAAAACAACAACAACAACAAAATTTTATTTTTAGAGACTTTTTAATTTTGAGACCTGCTCTCACTAAGTTGCCCATGCCAACCTTGAATATGCACTCCTCCTGCCTTAGCCTCCTAAGTAGCTGAGATTTACAGGTATGTGCCACTGCATCTGGCTGCACACCCCTTTTTCAAACAAACAGAACAAACAAGGAAGTAGAATGCAATAAGGAGGTTTGGTTGGGAAGTTCAAGGCAAGAAATCCAAAAATTTATAAAATAAAAGGCAAAATGGATACAGAATGAGGAGCAGGGGGTAAGGAGCACAAAAATATCTTCCTGAGCCTTAGAGATTTACTGGAAGAAAATTGTCATGCATGCAGACATCATATCAGTAACTGAGGCCACACTACAGGGAAAAACTTTCCCAGAATTTAAAAATACCTTGCAAGATTTGGGAAAGGCTGGAGTGACAAGTTCTGACCTCTTGACCTGAACATTTTAAGAGACCTACAAAATTTACAACCACCCTTAACAGAGCACATTTCTTTTCATTCTAATTTCTTTCTTTTTTCTTTTTTTTTTTTTTTTTTTTTTTTTTTTTTTTTTTTTTTATAGTAGGGATTGAACCTAGGGACATTCTACCACAGAGCTACATCCCTGGCCCTTTGCATTTCTTATTTTGAGACAGTATCTGGCTAAATTGCTGAGGCTGGCCTCAGACTTGCAACTCTCCTGCCTCAGCCTCCCAACAAGCTGGAATTACAGGTTTGTGCCACTGCCACTTTCTTTAAATGAATATTGGTTTGGTCTCACTGAGACAGAGCTCCTGATTTGCGAATCCATTCTGCACCTGAATAAAAACTGCCTTTGCTTATTTTAACCTCATGTATGATTTCTCAGTTGACAGAATCTCCTGATATAATTAGTAGTACCAAGGGTTAATGCATTAGAAATAATAAATCCCTTCGTGGAATTTATTTTTTGGATGATGGATAAATAAAGGAGTATGCATTCATATGTGCATACATGCGTGCCTGTGTGAGAAAGACAGACACACAGAGAAAATTTTCACAGCGCTTTAAAGACTCAACAAGACTGTACAACTTCCAGGCAAGATACCACATGCCTGTAATCCCAGCAACTTGGGAGGCTGAGGTAGGAAGATCGCCAAGTTCAAAGCCAGCCTCAGCAACTTAACATGTTCCTGAGCAACTTAAGAGAGGCCCTCTCTCCAAATCAAAAGGGGGTACCAAAAAAAAGTGTACAATTACCCAAAATTTAATATACACTCATTACTCAACGGACAGAGAAGTGGAATAAGGGAGATAATTTCTTCGTTTCTCAACTTCACTACTGCCATTCTGAGCCAGGTAATTTACTGTAGATTTCTGTCCATTGCAGGATGTTGACCAGCACCATGGCCTCCACCCAACAGATGCCACTGTAACTATCAAAAATGACTCCAGACATTGCCAAATGCCTCCTGAAGTTCAGAATCACCACCTGCCCTCCTACTTTGGAAACTCCTGCATCAGAGCACCCAGGACAAACGTTCTGGAAAATGTACTATTAAGTAAATGTTTATAGGACCAACATATTTTTAAACTCATGTAGGTGAGAACTCATTGCTAAAACAGAAATGGCAAAATCTACAGCAGGAATTTGGGCCAAACGTGTTGCGTAACATCCAGAATGCATCTTCCATAAACTGAAACATCTGCTCCTTCTGTGGGATGTGCTAATAGATTCTGAATCCAGGACTAAAACTCAGAGGCAGTGATAGATGACACTTGGAGAGATTTTTCTGGAGTGAATCTTCCAATCACAAACTTGCCAAAAATACAGTAGTTTAAAATACTAGGATAAAATGCATTTTCTGATCTCGCTCATATATGGAAACTTAAAAGTTCATCTCACAGAAGTCAAGGGTAGATCAATGGTTATGGAAGGCTGGGAAGGGTAGAGGAGGTGGAGGAGGAGAGTTGGTCAACAGATACTAAGTCACAGGTAGAGAGGAGAAATAAATTTTGGTGTTCTATTACACAATGGGATGACAATAGGAAATAATATACTGAAGCTAATAGATGGTGAATGTTTTCACCACAAACAAAATGATAAATATTTGAGGAGATGTTTACCCTAACTTGAATATCAATGTACACAACTATCAAAATATCACCCATAAATGCATACAGTTTTATGTGCCAAAAATCAATAAGTAAATAAATATGAAAAATTGGAAGAACTTCCAAAGTATTTCCTAAAATATTTTCTATTATATATGCTTTGGAAAAGAGATATGAACTTTAAGAAATGTCTCAGGAGTGTGTGGAAGCATGCATGTGCAGAGAAGACTGTTCAAATGAGTCAAGATAACTGGAAAATACTGGCAGCTCAGAGGTGAAGACGGACAAAGCATTGTCCTGGCAGAACTCTTACCCAGATCTAAGAGGGCCTTAAGCTCCTTCAGAAGGAAAAAGGAATGTTGAGTTTCTCAGGCCAGAGAGAAGGACACTGTGTTGTGTGCAATGCTCCAACAGCCCAGTTACTGCAGTGCAACCTACTACTCAGTATATACGAAATTTCCCCAGGAAATATGCCAGAGCAAAATGATTCCTAAAAACAAGACCACCTACAACCCTCTTAGCAAGTTTTAATGTGAAACTATTTTTATTTTTGGAAAAATAATTTCTACTGTGGCCTTTTCTGGATATATAGAACATTCTCAAAATATAGTCTTCCCTGGGCACTCATAGGGGACAGTTTCCAAAACGTTCCTCATGCCAAAATCCACAAATGCTCCCTGCAAAATGGCGTAGTTTGCAAACTACCTATGTATGAACTCCTGCATACCCTAAATCATCTCCTGGTGGGCACAATGACACACACCTATAATCCTAGCTACTCAGGAGGTTGAGGCAGGAGAATCCCTTGAGACCGGGAGTTCAAGACCAGCCTGGGCAAGAAATAAAGATGCTCTCTTAAAAAAAAAAAAACTCTAAAAAACGAATAACACTTAACAGAATAACAGAATGCACACAGAATACAAATATATTGTTTGTGGAATAAGGAAAAGAAAAAAGTCTATACAAGTTCTGTACAGACCCTGTGTTCCTGCCACTCCTTGTTCCAAGGTTGGTTGAATTCACAGTTGTGCAACCCACAGATCTGGAAGACAAACTGTATCTCAGTAGACTTCAGGACATTTCCATAATAATACTTCTCATGTATAAAGAATGTAAAACATGGCAGGGATACTTTTAAACAATTTTCAAAGAAACTTATACATTCATCAATTTGATGGTATGACATTCCACAAAATGAGCAGAATATCCCCATTCTTACTGTAAAGTCCAGTGTTTTTAATAATTTTTCCAAAGAAACTAGAATCATTTATATTTCTTCATTTAAGTATACCCACATCCTCCTTTCTGTAAGCAAACCTCTTTAACCAGGCATGGTGATGCACACCTGTAGTTCCAGCAACTTGGAAGGCTGAATTCAGAGGATGGCTTGAGACCAGCCAGGGCAACATGGCAAGACCACATTTCCAGAAGATAAAAGAAAAATAAAATAAAAAGGCCTCCCTGTAAGTTTGATGGTAGGGTAGGGCACTATCCTCACTGTTCTCCCCTTTCTGCATCACCATGACTCCCAGACTACAGGGCTTTGCTCTTCTGTAAATTAACTCTGTTTATTTCCATCTTGTTTTTTCCCATTGTGTTCTTTGCTCCCTTCTTGACAATTTATATTAAAATTTTATATTTATATTAAATAAATATATTAAATAAAAATATTAACACCTCTTCTTTTGCCTTGGAAATTCATTTCTCCCAAGTTCAAATCAAAACTTCACTGAGATTCTACCTCCCTCCTGTCAGAGTGGCAAAAATGAGGAATACAAACAGTAACATATGCTGCAGAGATTGTGGGGTGAAAACAACACTAATACACTGTTGGTGGGAGTGAAAACTTGTACAGCCACCCTGGAAAGCAGTGTGGAGACTCTTCAAAAAACTAGAGATGGAACCACCTTACAACCCAGCTATCCCACTCCTGGGTATTTTCCCAGTAGAGCTAGAATGGGCATATTACAGAAACACAGCTACATCAATGTTTATAGCAACTCACTTTACAATAGCTAAACTATGGAACCAACCCCCCAGATGCCACTTCCTGGATGAATGGATTAAAAACCTGTGAGATTATATATATATATATATATATATATATATATATACACACACACATATACATACATACACACATACATACATACAATAGAGTTCTACTCTGCTATTAGAGATAACAGTATCATGGCATTTGAAACTAAATGGATGGAAATGGAAAAAATCATGCTGAGGAAAATATCCCAAACTCAGAGATTTAAGGGCCGAATGTTTTCTCTCATATGTG